>JACEEZ010023445.1:106859-114359 GCA_016584305.1 Chionoecetes opilio | reverse complement strand
AGAGAGAGAGAGAGAGAGAGAGAGAGAGCGAGAGAGAGAGAGAGAGAGAAGGAAGACCCAACATAACGGAAGGAAGGAGAGAGATAGATCACCACAAATAAAGGACGAAAATAAAAATATAAGGGAGAACAAAATATATAAGTGAGAGGAGCTGAGAAACCAAGGAGAAAATGATGAAAGGAAGGTGAAATGTAAATGTATGTAGTGTGTGTGTCCTTTTTTATTTGATTTTTATCCATTTATTTTTTTCCTATTTTTTTTATACGTGGGAGCCTATAGCGCAGGTAGGCTTTTTATCTTCCTTACATAGGCTTTATCTTCTTTCCTTGAGGGCTCAGGTATTAAGTAAATTTCTAGTGCTTGGTGTAGTAAGTGCAAATAAAATATGGAACTGAGGTGACGATGCCTGTATTCTGGTCATTATAAGTTGCTGCGTTGTGCATGCTAGTGTGTAAAGTGCCATGTTAGTCGAGGTGAGGATTAGGGTGAATATAGCCAGGCGGAGATGAGTCTGCACCGTGTTGCTCCTGAGGGTGGTGGTCATTAAGCTTAAGGAAGGCCAGGATATCATGCCTTGTTGTCTCTCAGTGACATATTCAAACATTGGGACTGGCGGGGAAGGGCGTCTGTCTCCTCCCCTTTTGTCTGGCCAGGAGCTGAAGGGATGAGGTGGCGAGGCGCATCAAAAGGCGAGATTACACGTGCCTTTCATGCCCTGTTTTTTCTTTGCTGTTTACTTTTTGAAGACGAGGATCTGGGCTTTTATATGTCTGTACATAAGGAGACTCAACTGTAAACTTGCTTAACGGGTACGAAAGAGTCGCCCTTTGTTTATATCAGTGAAATTATTGTAGTGGTTAACTCCTTCATCCCCAGATCTTTTCTTTGCTATATAAAATCGTCTGTTGTTAGCCATAAAATTACGAAAAGTGACTGAATATACCAAATTAACTAGCGGACAAGGATACTAAACAGGTCATACCTATACATTATTGCTTATATTCACTAAATGTCGTCTAATGGTAGCCAAATTACAATGGAAATTACGTTCTGGGCCTCAAGGGTTTAATTACAGAGAAGTTTGTACGAGGTCGGTTTTTGGGAAGGATGTGACGACGACTTGACGGCTGGAGTGGAACGAAACACAGGAAACCGAGGCTGACAAATGGAGGAAATCTTATATAAAGTAGATTAGATAGAGGACAGTGGGGGGCTTCAGGGAGGGAGGGTAGGGAGGATGTCATGATAAATCAGTTGATAATGAAAGTGACGGGAGAGGGGTGAGGGAGGGAGGGAGGGAGGAGAGGAGAGAGGTGTCAGTAGCCTTCTAGATAAAAGTGACTCATGCATATTATGAGGGATAGAATATAGTATAGCCTACTCACTCTCTGATATCAGTATACCACACACACACACACACACACACACACACACACACACACACACACACACACCACACACACACACAACACACACACACGCTATCACCACGGCCCAGCAATGTCCTCTGTCACGTCACCCTCCTTGTCCTAATTGTCATAGATAGATAAATAGATAGTTAGATAGATAGATAGATAGATAGATAGATAGATAGATAGATAGATAGATAATACATACGATGGCGTCACCTCAGCCTCGTATTCCACCTCCTGAAGTGTCATAAGAACATAAGAACATAAGCTACAAGAGCCCGTGAGACCTACACGTGGTAGTTCCTGTTACTTAACATTACCTACATCCACCTTTCTTCCCCATCCATGAATTTATGTAGCCTCCTTTAAAAGCTCTCTAAGTGTCCTCCCTCATGGCTCCCGCGTCTCCAGGGTATTAATATTCAGATCTTTACGCGCAAGATCAATATACTTTTTAAAGTATGATAGAGTAGGAGTATATAAAGTAAGAGAGAGAGATATAAAGAGAGTAATATAGTATAAAGTATAAAATAAAACTATAAAATAAAGAGTATAAAGTATATAAACTAAGATAGTATGTCTATTAATCTTGTTTACGCGCACCTCACCACAATGATATGAAATGGCGTGAGTTGGATTCAGTGTGTGGCGTTATTGGGCCTTTTCAGCGGCACCGTGCAGGCTGTGGCCGTGCATTACCGGGTGTGTTATGGGCTGCCACGCTGAGCTCTACCGATTTTATGTGCCTGCCTGCCGCCCTTGCCTGTCGTAAGTTTCGTGAATGGGCCATGATTTTCGTTGTTTTGGTGACCCTGAGCGCAAACTTCCCCCCTCCCTCCTTCCCCACCACCAGCCATATATTTTGCACGGGTTGTGTCACATTCTCAGACTGGAAAGAATATCTCACTCAGAGTATACAGGAAATCTTATATACATACAGTGTCTTGGAATTCGTTATGGTGTGGTGGATTGAAAGTTATAGTATATCGCAGCACCTTTGGGTACGGGACGGGACAGGTGGAGGGGAGGGAGTGTGGGGGGGATGGACGGCTGATTCAGGGGAGGAGGTAAGGGGGGTGTGAGGGAATGGGGGCGGAGGGTATAGAAGGGGGCAAGATAGGGAGGGGTGAAGGGAAGGGGACAGCGGCGCGGGAGTGTTGTTACCTAAGAAGTTAAAGTTATCATAAGTATGTCATGATATTTGTCTTCTAAACAATAAAATGTGTCATCAAAATAATGTGTACTTTCCTACTAAGGCTTGTATGAGGACAGGTATGGATGAAAATATGAAGGAAATTAGATAGTATAACGTAGCATCGTATCAATGTGAGGAAGAAACCATCACTCATTGCCTCGAAAATGATAAGTTAACGCCCGCTTAGGCACCAAACATGAGGACAAGAAAATACCCAAACCATTAATGTTTCAGTGTTTTCACGGAGAATGTATATATATTATACACTCTCAGAAATGAGGGGTTTATTTAGGGTAGAATTGTTACATCGCACCATCTCTACCCTTTTTAAACCCTATGTCCAGGCTGGAGGGTAGATGCTGCCGATTATACCCTTCATCTACCCTTTATCTACCCTTTTTAGATGAGAGGGTTGGAAAAGGGTAGAATTGTGAACACAAGATAAATTCTTAAAACTATAAGTACATGTAAATAAGAATTTGTTCTTTGTTAAATGTTGACCTGTTTTTCTGATTACAAACTTACTGTAAATATGACTCTATAGACAAAAAAAATCAACAAGGATTTTTTATGCAGTATTGATGATAAGACGTTGATGGCCCACACGTCTTGGGAGATCGCCTCAAAGGAGAAGGTTAGACTGAATTTCTAATACACGAACGCCCTGAACTAGAAGATGTTAATCCCTAGAGACCCAGATCTTCCCTATGCTATAAAAACTTGTATGTTCTCGAGCCATAAAATTCAGAAAAGTCACTTAATATACCAAATCAGTTAGTCGACAAGGATACTAAACAGGTCATATCTATAAAATATTACTTATATTCCCTAAAAATCGTCTAATGGTAGTCATATTACAATGGAAATTACGTTCTGGGCCTCAAGGGGTTAATCTGAAGCTGCAGCGAACACTACTTAGCATTGAGGCTGAGTGCGGTCTCTCCAAACATGAGCTGTGATCATAGCGACTAGCAAAGGTTAGTTTTGTTATCAACATACTGTAAACTTGCCGGGAATGTGATAGCAAACCAGCTGATCATATATTTATTTTCTCTTAGTTAGTTACTACAAACACACTGCCCTCATGTACTACAGTAAGCCTTGGGGGTGAAGTGCGCACCCAGTGTCTTCGTAACAATGTTTATTGTTTTGAAGACTGAATCAAGACGGGCTTTGAAATTAATGATCTTGTATAGCAACAGCGCTCCTCCCCTAGCAATCTCGTGACTCTCCCCCCTTTCCTCCCTCCGGTCTCCCTCTTTTCCTGCCCCCCCCTCTTTCTCTCTCTCATTCTCTCTCTCTCTCTCCTTCTCTCTCCTCTCTCTTTCTCTCTCTCTTTTCCTCTCTCTCTCTCTCTCTCTCTCCTCTCTCTCTCTCTTCTCTCTCTCTCTCTCCTCTCTCTCTCTCTCTCTCTCTCTCTCTCTCTCTCCTCCTCTCTCTCTCTCTCTCTCTCTCTCTCCACATCCAGAATTCTGTGCCATTAGATGATTAATCTAAGGAAAACAAACCAAACAAACAAAAATGTGAAGCTTACTAAACAACATATTTTCCATCGTATTAATGTCTAGTACTATCATCAGCTAATATTATGTATCCTGAGTAGACTGTTATCTCGAAACAGTCTTTTTCACAAATGTTTCTCTTTTCCTGCCTCCCCCCTCTCTCTCTCTCTCTCTCTCTCTCTCTCTCTCTCTCTCTCTCTCTCTCTCTCTCTCTCTCTCTCTCTCTCCTCTCTCTTCTCTCTCTCTCTCTTTTCCTGCCTCCCCCTCTCTCTCTCTCTCTCTCTCTCTCTCTCTCTCTCTCCTCTCTCTCTCTCTCTCTCTCTCTCTCTCTCTCTCTCTCTCTTCTCTCTCTCTCTCTCTCTCTCTCTCTCTCTCTTTTCCCTCCCACCCAACTACCTTCCCACCTCCCTTTCCCCCTACCATTCCTCACCCCGTCTTTCCCGCGCCCTTTCTGCCCTTTCTCCCCACTCCTTCCCCTCCACCCTCCACCCTCCCACCTCAACTCCTTCACACTGTCAAAGGGGCCGCACTATATTCAAACTTACCATCCAGTTCACACCATAACTAATACGATAATATTATGTTTATTGTAGAATTCCTTTTCTGAGTAAAATATCTTTTTCACATTTGAGGGTTGGTGACAAAGTATAGTAGGACAGTTCTTTGTTCTTTTTATTCCTGTATTAGTAGTCTGCGTCAGTCTGGGCGTGAGGTGTCCTGTCTGGGCGTTAGTGACTCATAAGAACATAAGAAAATAAGGAAGCTACAAGAGGCCGTGATACCTACACGTGGTAGTTCCTGTTACTTTATATTACCTACATCCACCTTTCATCCACATCCATGAAATTGTCTTACTTCCTTTTTTTTAACCCCTTGAGACCCAGACCGTAATTTCCATTGTAATTTGGCTACCATCAGACGTTTTTTTTTTGTGAATATAAGCAATATTTAATTAATAGATGTGACCTGTTTAGTATCCTTGTCGACTAACTAATTTGGTATATTTAGTTACTTTCCTTAATTTTATATCTCGACAACATACATTTTTTTTTTATAGCAAAAGAAACATCTGGGTGTGAAGGGGTTAAAACTCTCAACCTCCTTTTAAAACTCCCTCTGAACCTCCTTTTAAAACTCCCTCTGAACCTCCTTTTAAAACTCCCTCTGAACCTCCTTTTAAAACTCCCTCTGAACCTCCTTTTAAAACTCCCTCTGAACCTCCTTTTAAAACTCCCTCTGAACCTCCTTTTAAAACTCCCTCTGAACCTTTTTATTTCGACGAAGTGCAAGGCAAGATGCACCGCCATTGATGACCTAATCCTCTTGCAAACTTTCCTCAAGGCAAACTCACTGGCGTTCCATTGACGTAGATCGTATAAGGAGTTTCTGTATTACAAGGGCGAGTGGAACAGGAAAGGCACTGAATTTGCACGATGAAACAAATTTGTAGTGACGAATCTGGGGAAATTAATACATGAAAAACTGAGGATAATAATTGTTAAGTCTTGGAGGAAATCTGAAACTATGCTCAGCTCAGGAGGGGAAAGAAAACGAAGGAGAGGTTACTATTCTTTGCTGTGTTGGAGATTAAACAATGACCCCCAGAGCAGAGAGGAGAGAAATTTGTGTGTAGTTGACGAATATAGGAAAATGAATATCTACATGAAAAAGAGGATGATAATATTAAAGTCTTGAGGAAATCTGAAAATTAGCTCAGGGGAAAGAAACGAAGGAGAGGTCACTGTTCTTTGCTGAGCTTGGGATCAACTTTTTAAATTCTGTTTCTGTATTTCTGTTTTTCCGTACCTTTGTATACTTGACCCGCCCCACCTCTTTTGTAATTTTCCTCCCATTTCTTAGTATGCTTGTAAACTTGTAAACTTGGATGAAACAATGACCCCCAGAGTAGAGAGGAGACCCACACGCGGGGCCTTCACGGTGGAAATAACAGCAATGAGCGGCACAGCGGTTCTTGCCATGCCCTCGCTGGCATCCCCGGTGTGACGGTAGAGAAGATCCGCCGTGACGGTTGGTCCTACGCATGCGCAGAACTTGGTGTTTCTAAATCTAACCTTACCTCACCTAACCTAACCTACCTAATTTAACCTTACCTTACCTTACCTTACCTTACCTTACCTTACCTTACCTTACCTTACCTAATCTAACCTTACCTAATATACCTATAACATAAAATAACCTAAAATACCACCCTAGAGCGTCATATTTGGTCCGAGTAACAGCCCGCGTCGTCTGTTTGTTTACATACACCGAGTTCTGCACATGCGCAGGACCAACCGTCACGGCGGATCTTCTATTGTTACCCCCACTCCGGAATCATTGTGCACAGCGAGATTCTGAGAGAGCGTGGAAATGGGTTATATTCAAGACCTAAAAGAGCCATGACATCATTGCCCCATGCTATATAGTGAGGGAAGAAGGGATGTCCGTGGCAGGAGAAGAGAAGACGCCTGGAAAGCCTGGAAAAGAACATGAGTGATAGCAATATATTAACCTTTTCCTCTCTCTCCCTCTTCCTCTTCCTCTTCCCCAGCCGTGCACATAGGAAAGAGATGAAGCAATATGCAATAAGGACATCAGCTTGCCTCTATATGGTTTGGTTTACGGGGGATGTATCAGATTTCACGAGTTTCATTTAGCTCTTCAATCTTTGTATTCATGAGGTGGATGAGGTGGAGGTAGGTTTTATTAGAGAGAGAGAGAGAGAGAGAGAGAGAGAGAGAGAGAGTCCGAGAGAGTTTGGAGGAGCACTAATATTATGATTTGAACTCGGTGTGTGCGCGCGATCAAATTTCACAACGTCATCCGTGCGTGTCATCAGCCGGGACGCGACGGATTGCGGATGATGGTGGATGAGGGAGTCAGGCAGGGAAGGAACGCCAAGACCAAGTCACCACCTCCCCCTGTGTGTATGTGTGTGTGTGTGTGTGTGTGTGTGTGTGTGTTGGTAGGTAGGTCTTTGATAGATGTTATGAAGACAGAAGACAAACTAAACATATTGTCGTGTGTAAGAGTAAGAGAGAGAGAGAGAAGAGAGAGAGAGAGAAGAGAGAGAGAGAGAGAGAGAGAGAGAGAGAGAGAGAGAGAGAGAGAGATAAGTGTGTGGGAGAAAGGTGAGAAGTGTAGGAGGCGAGAGAGAGAGAGAGAGAGAGAGAGAGAGAGATATTTAAAGGGGTGAAGACACATGCTTTACCTGGCTGGTGAGGAAGAGGAGGAGGGGGGGTGGGGGCTGCGAGAGGTCATAGGCTTTAACTGACCTCCTTACACTCGAAGGGGGCCACGTACGTACATGACGCTACACAAATACACACAGGTATACATAGACTTTATAGTGTACGTATATATATATATAGACCGCATGGAGGGAGATGAC
>JACEEZ010023445.1:96859-101859 GCA_016584305.1 Chionoecetes opilio | reverse complement strand
CCCGTGTGCCCAATGATCCCCACTCTCGCTGAAAACGTGATGGGAAGTGTAAGTGTTTTTTCTGTGATTTTGTTGGTTCACTTAGTTTAAACACTTTTTGCATCTAGCAATTTTCTCTAGGCAATACTAATACTTGTAAAATGTTTTTTAGGAAACATAAGGAATTTGGAATATTTGGTTTGGGGAAATTTCCAAAGCAAAATCCACAAAATTTTACACTGCGACTCGAAAATAAACTTCTTGAAAAAGGTGGAAAAAGATATAGAATAGTAGTTAAAAACAGCAATGCATTAATTTTCTTGACCTTTTCCTCCTCTCCTCCTCTTTCCTCCTCCTCTTTCCTCCCTCTTCCAAACCCTGTTCATCTCATCCTAAAGAAAATCAAGCCAGACTTTTCCGTCCTGCGGCAATACAATGCTGTTCTTATTTGGTTCATCTGCTTACTTAAACATTCACACTGATGCATTCTGGACCTACATTATGCAGAAAGACAGTAAAAAGGAGGAGGTGAGGAATGATAAATGATGTCTTCTATTTCCACTACTTTCTTCCTTCTCTCTCTCTTGTCATGCTTACTCTCTTTTTCCCCATTACCTCTCTCTTTCCATCCCACTCGTGTGCAAATTGGAGAGAACTGAAAATAGAAAAACCCATTGCGCGTTTTAACCAAAGTTTGGTTACTGTGTTTTTCCTCCGGACTAATAATTTTCATAAATCATTTCGCGATAATATGATGGCACCGCATCTGATCTAAAAAGAACGTTCTTCTGTTGTCTAGTACGTGTATGCATGACATGCATTACGATGGAACGTTCAAGATTATTAAATTGAATTACTCGCCCTACAAAGCTTAATTATTTTTTTTAAGGTATATGTGGAGTAAATTTTGGGCGATGTTCACACTGTTTTCTAAGGACAGTATCGCGTCTGGCAAACGCTTGTCAAATACAATAAGCAACTAAAAACCGAAACGAAATGACTGAATTGGCTTGTTGCTGCGGCAAGTATGTTAAATGTGGAGGCGACAACGCCGCGGGGGGGTGGTGGCGGGGAGATTGTGGCGGGACTATCCAAACTTGCTACTTCCCGCGTCGACTCATTGCACTTCCAGGCTTTCATCTGATTGATACACAATAATAAACAGAACTTGGGCCTAGGTATAATAACTTCTAAATACGTTATGACTGTAAATTCATAGAGTAACATTACCTCGCACCAATTATACCTATTGGTTTTTAAAAAAGGTTTTAAGAAGGTTTATACATATACACTATAGAAGAAAATCTTCTTAAAATTTTACTTTTGTGTTTTCATCAGTGAATAACCATTTTTCTTTCAAGTTGACCAACTTTTCACCAAATTGTGAATTAAACTGCCCAAGCGACACTCATTGTGATTGCAGTCTTTGAAGAGGCCACAAGTAAAGTAAAAAGATTTATAACTGAGAGGATGGGCAAGGGTAGGCAGGAGAGAGAAGAGAGAGAAGAGAGAGAGAGAGAGAGGAGAGGAGAGAGAGAGAGAGAGACGAGAGAGAGAGAAGAGAGAGAAAAGGAGAGAGAGAGAGAGAAGAGTTTCCCCACTTCTCGTGTTGACCAAAAAAATTGCAGCAATCAGTCAGCTAGCCAATGGGGCGTCTCTCACCATTCACTACATGGTCCAACTTCAATCTGAAAAAATCTGGCCAAGAGGCTTTTTACCTCCAAAGCAACACGTCTGGGACCCTTCGCCGCGTCATATTAACTTTAACCTGGAGCGGGGAGGGATCGGAGGTGAGGTTGGAGTTAAAATTTGGGATTAAAAAAAAGATCCTTAATATTGCGGACCTGCCTGTTTTGAAGAATCACACAGAAGGTAATACTATCTGAGATGTCAGATTTGAAGTGTGATCAGATTACCGAGGTGGTTGTGGTGCCTCGCACGCGACGCCTGCACGCCGAACCTCCATCCTCCACCGCACCCAAACCCCAGACCCTACCTTCTCCCCCGCAGTACCGACCCCCCTCCCCATACAGCATCACCTGCCCACCTGGCCATAGAACCGTCTGCCCCCCCACCTTTATTCCCGCCCCCAGCAGCGGCCCCCCTCCCCCGTACAGCATCGTGTGCCCCCCTGGCCACGATACCATCTGTCCTCCCAGCTACCCTGCCCCCCCTCCATCCCATAGCGAGGCCTGCCCTCCCAGACACACCACCCTCCATCCTCCCCCTGCAGATCCTCCCGCTCGAGGCACGCCCCCTTACCCTCCTGACGTCGCCAACTCTCTCTTCCAAGCCAATGATCAACCTCCTCCTCACAGGGAGTTGCAACCTCCCCAATATCACACCCTTAACGCCGCCCAACCTCACTTCCAAAATAACACCCAACCCTCTAACCTTAACCCAAGCACAACCCGCGGCCAGCCTCCGGTGACCGCGTACAGCAATGCCTGCAGGCCCGCCCACTACAACGCCCACCGCTACGTCCACAACCAGACCGAATTTCCCTCCTTAGGCGCGCCCCCCGTCCCCGCCCCCCGTCAAGTACATCATCCCATTCAAAGTAATGCCCCCCCTCCCGCCCACAACCCACCCCCCTGTCTTGCCTACAACCCTGCCCTCACTAACCGCCGCCAAGGGCATCGTCGCGCCCGCAACACGCCCAACACAACCCGCCACAACGCCCAACCTTCCGCCGACCCTGAGCTGCCTTGAGCACAACAATGTATGACTTTGATGACTTTTATCTTTTTAACCCTGCATCATATGACACATCTGCTTTTATTCTGCTTTTATTCTAAGGAATCGTAGTAATTTTCTTGCTGTTTTGCATAAATTATTTGTGTATTGAGTAGATTGCAAGGAAACTTTGACCAAATTTGTAACTTCTTAGATGAATATGAGTAAGGGTATACAATTTTGTCATAGTTTAATAACTCTTTCTTAACTAGGACAGAGTAAATATATGTCTTGAGCAGGCCTTTCTGATGAGCCATAGCAAAATGAATCTAGAGTTTAAATAAGTGAGAAAATTGTATTGGTGTATTTTTGACATACTATTAAATATCTAAAAATCTACAAGAGATAATTGACTTCTGATAATGGCATTATATAGAACACATCAACCTTAGCAACTTTGCTTCTATGCATTTTTATTCTAGGCCCAATAGTTACGGAGTAAAATGCTTTTATAAGGAAATATAGGGTGAAATATGTGATATTAATACCCTATTTAATAATCCCTATTAAGAGTATATATAATAATAGGGGTAGATATGATATACCCTTAATAGGGGTATATATAATATACCCCTAACAATCTCCTGAGAGCAGAGCTGGGGACTAAATACATTGAATGTATTTAAATACTAAATACTAAATACATGGGAGAAATGTATTTAAATGCCAAATACTAAATACATTTTACGAATGTATTTAAATACTAAATACTAAATACATTAATTGTATTTAAATACATTTGTAAGTACATTTTAAATACACACAAATTTTAATGCCATGAATTAAATCATCAAGTTTCGAAAGTATTCACTTATTTAATTCTAAATCTCCCGAGGCACAAAATTATGAAATCTAAATTTCCAAACTCTTTCTTCTATTTGCAATATAAGTATGCTTTCCTTTGAGAATTCTATAAACCATCTACGACACTATGGAATCCACTCCGTGACATAATGTTCGAGTTGCATTAATATCATAAAAGTTTGCACACGCTTTCAACAATATGAAATTCTTGGAGATAAATACACTATAGAAATGGTGGAGTGAAGCACGAATACTACTGACTAATGAGAACAGAATCCCAGACACGCTAACGGTGTATATCAGACAGCAGGACAGGAACTGAACTCTACCCTCCTGTCTCGCGGTTCCCGCCAGCCCGTCGCCACCCACCACCCATGCGCCACCTTTGCTCCACCTCCCTCCTCCCCATTCCCCATTATCCTTGCTGCTGTAGATGCTGTAGATATGACTATGAAAAGAAATTAGCACCGATAATTTGGTTTTTTGGACATTTTGTCAGAGGCAAATAAAATGTGTATTTTCAGCTCACCTGGCTATTTAACTTAATCTACATATTTCTAGAAATGTCCGAAAAAAACTGGATTTCATTAAGATTTCCTTAGATTTTGTGTTTCCTTAGAAATTTCCTTCTCAGGCCTAAATTTCCTAAAAATAAGGGAATTTCCTTGAAAATGGAAACACTTGTTCACTGTAACATCAGAGTTGCCAGATAGTTGGGTGAGTTTATGGCCAAATTAACTGAAAAAAGTATTTACTTTTTTATATTATAAGTATTTAAATACAATGTATTTAAATACTCATTAAAGTATTTAAATACTGTATTTCAATAGTACGTGAAAACCAATGTATTTATAAATAGAGTTCTAAATACACAAATGTATTTAGATACGTATTTAAATACAAATGTATTTAAATACTCCCCAGCTCTGCCTGAGAGATACTTTAATAAATTATGTGAAAATACCTGGATCTTATATATAGGTTTGGTGAGGTTAGGTTAGGTTAAAAAAAAAAAAATTGCCAATGAAATTATTAGTCCTAGAGGAAACATTAATAGGGTAACAACAAACAAATGTTAAGCTTGAGGTGTTTTACCTATTGATATAATAGGTATCTCAAAAAAAAGGGGTACACCTTTGATTTTCAGTAAAAAATCATATTTTCTTAAATAACTCGAAAACTGAGGTTTACAGGAAATTTCTAGGATAGAATAAGATAGGGCTTGAGAAGGCCTTTCTGATGAGCCATAGCAAAATAAATTTGGAGTATAAATAAGTGAGCAAATTGTATTGGCGTATTTTTGACATACTATTAAATATCTCAAAATCTACAAGAGATAATTGACTTCTGTTAATGACATTGGATAGGACACATCAAGTGACTTGGTCTATTCTTGTATTATTGTGCCCATTTTTTCGTTTAGGACCAGAAGTGCCTCAAATCTTCCAGGCGGGAATCCAAGTGAATCCAAGCATCATGTT
>JACEEZ010023445.1:71859-84359 GCA_016584305.1 Chionoecetes opilio | reverse complement strand
GAATTTTATAAAAACAACGATCTGGCTGGGGGACCTTTGGATCTAAAATTTTCAAAATTTTTAGGGTACCCCAAATTTGGCGGTAAAACAAAATACAGAGAAAACTGCGAAAATCATACAAATTCATCTCGACAAACTACAGATTGGGGGTTATAAATTTCTATTTAAAAAAAATTTAATTCCGATAAAATGTAAAAATAAAAAAAAATAGGCAAAAGATAAAAACCCCAAAAAAATAACTATTTTAAATTTTCAAAATAAAAACGTTTTTCTGGAAAGGAACCGAAGCAGGGAAAAAGGGTCTAGGGGGGGGGGGGGTCCCTCATCAGTAATGATCTGAAAAAAACCCTTCGCCTTTTCTACTGCCCGGAAAAAGGGGAAAAAATGATGTTTTGGGTTTTTTAAACCGGGAACCCTTTTAACAAAAAAAAACTTTTCCCAAAGTAATGGAAAACAATTATACACGTCCCCTTGGGGTTGGCCCGCCCCTTTTGGGAAAAAGCCGGTTTTAATTCTTTGGGCGGGCCCCGTTTCGTTTTAAAAAATCAAAACCCCAAAAGGGAAACAGTGCAAAAAAGAGCAAACCCCAAAAAAATTCCATTTTTGCGAAATTCATCATAGGAAAAGAGGGCTGCGGAAAAATTAAAAAAAGTTTTCCTTAAAAGGGTTTGTAAATCCCCTGGGGACTTTATAGACCCTTTAAAATCCTAAAAAGGGGTTTTTATGTCAAATTTAAACCCAAAAGGCCTTCGAGCTTTCCCAAATCCCAAAAAACAACAAGAAAAAAAAATGGTTTTAAAAAAATAAAACCCCGGTTTAAACGTTGCCCCCCCACCGATCTCCGTAAAAATTTTTCAAAAAGTTAGAGTCGTTTTATCGATGGAAAAACCAAATTTTCCCCGCAAAAGTTTTCGGAGGGGCCCAAAACAAAACTACAATTTTAAAAACAGACTTGGGGCGCGCAAATGTAAAGTAAATTTGGGGATTTGATAGGGCCCTGCCAATTTTGTATTAGTCCCCCGTATCGAAATTTGTTGTAGTTGGGAGGGGAGTTTTTAGTTAGTATTTTTTTTATATCCTATCAGTCGGGACTATGAAAACTTTTCCATGTTCCAAACCTCTTTTTTGGGACAGGCTTTTCCCCCCCAACTGTTTTCCCCCTTTCAAGTGTTGATAGTTGTAGTAGTAGTTCGAAAATACCCTCGCTATGGACCAAAAAGGGGGCTCCTGGTGTTTTAACTCCCCATGTAATTCCCATGTAAATTCCCCCCTCCCCCTTTCCTTCCTCCTCCCCTTTCCCCCTCCTCCTAGTAAAGATCTTTAAAAACCGGTTTTGCATTGCCTAGCTGCCAGTAAAAGGCAAATATGATGTTGGGCTTTTTTAAACGTAAAATTTTAACATAAAACTCCGAAAGTAAGACACAATTATACACGTTTTTCCCTTTGGGTTTGGGGCCCGGGGCCCTTTGGGAAAATGCCGGTTTAATTCTGGTCGCCCTGTTTTTGTAAAAGAAACAAGCCAAATTGGAAACAGTGCAAAGAAAAGCAACCCAAAAAAATTTCCCCTTTTTCTTTCGAAAAATTTATCTTATTTAAGATAGGGCTGCCCCCCCCCGGAAAAATTAATATGTTTTTTTTCCTTTAAAAGGGTCGTAAAAAATCCGTGGGGAACCTTTTATAGAAAAACCCTTTTAAGATCCTAAAAAGTTTTGATTCCTTAATCAAAGAACCTATTCGGGTTTCCAAAATCCAAAATGAAAAAAAGAAATAATGGTTTTAAAAAAAATAAACGGTCAAAGTTTCATCCCCCCGATCTCCCTAAAAAAATTTTTTAATGTTAAGGGGTCGTTTTATCCGGGTGGAACAAATTACCAGCAAAAGTTGTCCCGGGGCCAACACAATAACTACATTCAAAAAACGACTTGACCGGGGCACTGTAAAGTAAATTGGGGATTTTATAGTGCCCAAATTTGGATCTAATTCCCCCCTTTTCGATTTGTTTTAGTGGTAGTTGGGAGTTTAGTTAGTTTTTTTTCATATTTAAAACATTCGGGACTAGGGAAAATTTTCCCTGTTCCTTCCCTTTAGGGAAAAGGGAAAAATTTTTCCAAATGTTTTCCCCTTTCAAGTAGTTGATAGTTTTGTAGTATGTAGTTCAGCAGGGTACCCTCGCTAGGGCCAATGGTTTTCCTGGGGTTTTTGTTACTTTCCATTAAACCTATGTAATCCTCCTCTGTAATCCCCCCTCCTTTCCCCCTCCTCCCCCCTTTCCCCCCCTCCCCCTGTGCCTGCTTTTCATTTGCGAGAACGGGAATTTCAAAAGGAATGGGAAAATTAAGAAAGTTGTTCTCTGTAATTTATGCAAAAATAAAAAAAAATGGGAAAAGCTATTTTAAAAAAAAGGCCCCACGTGTTAGGGTGAATTTAAAAAATGTGGGGTGTTTGTGTGTGTGTGTGTGGGGTTTTGTGTGTGTGTGTTGTTTTTTGTGTTTTTGTGTGTGTTGTGTGTTTTGTGTTTGTGTTTAACCCCGTGGTGGTTTTGTGTGTGTATGTTTTTTTGACCCGGTGGTGTGTGGGTGGGGTGTGGTGTGTGGGGTGTTGTGTGTGTGGGGTTTTGTGAAAGTGTGTGAGTTTTGTGTGTATGGTGTTTTTTTTGACGTGTGGTTTTGGGGGTGTGTGTTTTGGGGTGTGTTGTGTGTGTTTTGTGGTGTGTTTTGTGTGTGTGTGTCTGTGTGGCGTTGAACTTTCAAGCGTTATTAAATTTTGGAAAAAAATAGAAAAAATAAGGGAAAAAAATGGCCCCTAAAAAAAAATAAAAAACCCCTATTAAATTTTTTTCCTTTTATTTCTTTTTTAAAACTTTTAAATTTAAAAATTTTTTCCCTTTTTTTTTTTTTTTTCCCCCCCCCCCTTTTTCTTTTTTTTTTTCGGAAACTCTTTGATGTTGACTTTCTGATGATTCTTATTTCTCTCTCTTTCTTTATCTTTCTCTCTATTATTCTCTATTTCTTCTATCTATCTCTTTATTGTCTTGCATGTTTTTCTTTGATTATCATGTTTCTTGTTTTCCCTGTTTCTTTTCTGCTTAAATCTTCCTCATTTTCTACGTTTTTCGCCTTTACTTCTCTTTATCTTTGTTGAGATAAGGAAGAGAAAGGTTTTGTCTCTTGTTTATAATTTTCAAAAGTGAGGAGAAAGACTTTGTTTTAATCTACTATATACTTTACATTCTTCTCATATTTTTCTAACATAGTTTATCTAAGACTTTCTATTGCATTTTATATTTCTCTTTCTATTGCTCTTTCTATTTCTATTTATATTTTGCATATTAAATTATATCCGTGAAATGATACACAAGAATAATCTGTTATATCTACACATCTTTGTATAACTGTCCCTAGATTTCCTTAGTATTCTGAAACAAATTTTGTGATGCTCAATTTTTTTTAGTAGTACAACAACTCTCAAAGAAATGATAAACAACAAGCGCTATAGACTTAACCCCTTGAGGCCCAGAACGTAATTTCCATTGTAATTTGGCTACCATTAGACGTTTTTCTTTAGCGAATATAGGCAATATTTAATAGATGTGACCTTTTTAGTATCCTTGTCCACTGGCGAATTTGGTATATTTAGTTACTTTTCGTAATTTTATGGCTCGACAACAGATCATTTTTATATAGCAAAGGAAAGACTTGGGTGTGAAGGGGTTAATCTACTATACTTTACATTCTTCTCATATTTTTCTAACATGTAATTTATCTAAGACTTTCTATAGCATTTTGCTTACTAAATTCTACCCGTGAAAAGATACACAAGAATAATCTGTTATATCTACACATCTTTGCATAAATTTTCCTATAGATTTCCTTAGTATTCTGAAACAAATTTTGTGATGCTCAATTTTTTTTAGTAGTACAACAACTCTCAAAGAAATGATAAACAACAAGCGCTATAGACTCAAACGTCAAAAAAATATGATTCTGAATTAACAGTGTATAGTGTGATTGCATCGAAATACAAAATATAACGAAACATTTTTCCCCTCCCGATCAGTGTTAATAACCCTTGCACACCCATATCTTTCCTTTGCTAAAAAAAAAAATCGTATGTTGTTAAGCCATAAAATTACGAAAATTAACTTAATATACCAAATTAGTTAGTAGTTAAGGATACTAAGCAGGTCCTATCTATTAAATATTGCTTATGTTCACTAAAAATCGTCGAATGGTATATCTATAGTTAAATTACAATGGAAATTACGTTCTGGGCCTCAAGGGGTTAATGAGCCGCACCTCACCATTATTAATTCATTACCAGCCACGGCCACAACACACCCGCCCCGACCCAAAACATTCATTGATGATTGAGGGGGATGAATGGGGATGGGGCGGGGGTGTGGGGCGGGGGTGTGGTATGGGTGTGTGGGAGGGGGTGTAGGAAGGGTGTGTGGCATGGGGGTGTGAGAGGGGAAGGGCGAGAGGCAAGGGAGATGAGAGCGGGAAACATTTTACTCTGCTTACTATTGTTTTTTATTGATGTGTTGTCAGTGAGCATGAGTTTATTTTGTGATTTTCGTGATGATGATGATGATGTTATTGGAGAAGGGATAGAAGGTGACGTGAAGAAGGAAGAGGATTGATCTTTCAAATACGTAGTAAGAAAACATTTTATTAAGAATTCTGTCGGTGCAAAATGTTGATATCTTACTAAACTATACATCCGCGAGATTACTTGATGCGATAACACTAGACACAACAGGTAAATGAAGGGAAAGAAATGAAGAGATGATAATAACCTTTCCTTTATCTTCTCTCTCTCTCTTCTCTTTTTTTTACATCGTTGTTACAATCTTGGTTAAAAAGAAAGTTAGACGATTTAACCCCTTAAGACCCAGAGCGTAATTTCCATTGTAATTTTGGCACCATTAGACGATTTTGAGGGACTCTAAGCAATGTTTTATAGATTTGACCTGTTTAGTATCCTTGTCCACTAACTAATTTGGTATATTCAGTTACTTTTCGTAATTTAATGGCTCGACAACATACAATTTTTTATAGCAAAGGAAAGATCTGGTTGTGAAGGGTTTATTATTTAAGAATTTGATATAATTTTCAAGATATAAGATTTTGGTGGTTTAAGAACATGCGATAACGGAGGACAAAGCACACTAATAAAAGGAAATATATTAAATGAAGAAATAATGACCCTCCTTTTTATATATTTTTTTGTCATCGTTCTTACATTCTACACCTCGGATAGAAAAAAAATAGCGAAAAAATGGATGCGATATATTGAATACGATAGAAAAAAATAGATAGATAGAATGCGATAGAATAAATGGATAGATAAATACGATAGAAAAAAATTATAGATAGAATGTGATAGAAAAAAATTGCTAGATAGAATGCGATAGAAAAATAGATAGATAGAATGCGATAGAAAAAATAGATAGATAGAATGCGATAGAAAAAATAGATAGATAGAATGCGATAGAAAAATAAATAGATAATGCATACAAAATAAATAGATAGAATGCGATCAAAAATGACTAGATGCGATAGAAAAAAAATACGAAAAAATGCGATACAAAAATAAATAGATAGAATGCGATACAAAAAATAGACAGATAGAATGCGATAGAAAAAATAAATAGATAGAATGCGATACAAAAAATAGATAGATAGAATGCGATACAAAAAATAGACAGATAGAATGCGATAGAAAAAATAAATAGATAGAATGCGATAGAAAAATAAATAGATAGAATGCGATACAAAAAATAGATAGATAGAATGCGATAGAAAAAATAGATAAATAGAATGTGATGGAAAAAAATAGATAGATAGAATGCGATAGAAAAAATAAATAGATAGAATGCGATAGAAAAATAAATAGATAGAATGCGATACAAAAAATAGATAGATAGAATGCGATATAAAAAATAAATAGATAGAATGCGATACAAAAAATAGATAGATAGAATGCGATATAAAAAATAAATAGATAGAATGCGATACAAAAAATAGATAGATAGAATGCGATACAAAAAATAGATAAATAGAATGTGATGGAAAAAAATAGATAGATATAATGCGATAGAAAAAGTTTGTATATTTGTGGTTATAATGTACTTGGAATAGCCACAAAGGGGATTAGGAAGGCCTGTAACCTCCCCTAATAAGGCAAATATATGAAGAAAAAATAACAATGATAATACTCTCTCGGGTATTAAAATAGATAGAATACGATAGAAAAATAGATAGATAGAATGCGAATCGTTTTCCTTTTTTTCACCATTCTCACTCTGCACATCGGATAGAGAAATAGTTGCGGTCATAATGTACTTGGAAGGTAGAGGAAGAGCCACAGGGGGTAGAGGAAGGCCGGCGTCCTCCCATTGCCCCTGGGGGTGTTGCGGGGTGGCGTGTGTGGCCAGTGGTGTGTTACCGTTAGGAAGGGCGTTAGGGGACCACTTCCTCCCTCAGGTGGTCGTCCCCTTGACACACTTGGCGTCCCGCGGAGATCGAAATGCAGCAGAATGAAGCCTTGTCATGCTGGCCTGATTGTTTTGTTTTTGTGTTATGGTTGTAGTGATGTCACGTGTGTGTGTGTGTGTGTGTGGCATTCACCCATGGTCTTGTCCACGCGAGTCAGACTCGCGATCGCCAGTTTCACCCTCCCGGTGCGAGCTTGGAGCTCATTATTATCGAACTTAGGATAATGTTTAGCCCTAAGTTCTAAGTTCGATCCCCTAAGTTCCCTTATAAAGGGAACCTCACACATCACACACACCCATCCCCTTGCTCAAGGGGGACAGTAACTGCCCGAATTTCTCAATGGAAAAGATCCCCGACCCCGCACGTTCGCGGGTCGGGGATCGAACGCCGGACCACAGAATGATGCCGGGCGCCCTAACCAACTGAGCCACACGGACGGACGTGTGTGTTTGTGTGTGTGTGTGTGTGTGTGTGTGTGTGTGTTTGTGTGTGTGTGTGTGTGTGTGTGTGTGTGTGTGTGTGAGAAAAAAAAATGAAATAAAGAAAATAAATACAAAAGAGAATGAATCGTTAGTCTTTTCTCCAGGTTGAAAAACAAATCCTCTAGTTTTACGTAAATTATAATCATAGTGGTGTTGTTATCATCATTATTATTATCGCATTTATTATTTTTTCCTTATTATCATTATTATCGCAATTATTATTTATATTTAATTATTATTATTTATATTATTATTATCATTATTATTATTACTTTTCTGTTTCTATTGACTTAATATCTCTCATTCCTGTTTATGGTTCTACTTATTGTTTTATTAACCTATGTTTGTGTTTACAGGAGGATCTCTCTCTCTCTCTCTCTCTCCCCCTCTCTCTCTCTCTCTCTCTCTCTCTCTCTCTCTCTCTCTCTCTCTCTCTCTCTCTCTCTCTCTCTCTCTCGTTTCCTCTCCTCTCACTCCTCCAATCTCTTTCCTTCCTTCCTTTCCCTTATGTTCCCCTTCCTACTCTTTAGTTTTTAGTTTGCTTACCACTTCGTCTCTCTCTCTCTCTCTCTCCTCTCTCTCTCTCTCTCTCTCTCTCTCTCTCTCTCTCTCTCCTCGCTCTCTCGCTCTCTCGCTCTCTCTCTCTCTCTCTCTCTCTCTCTCTCTCTCTCTCTCTCGCTCTCGTCCTCTCGGCTCTCGTCTCTCTCGTCTCTCTCTCTCTCTCTCTCTCTCTCTCTCTCTTCTCTCTCTCTCTCTCTCTCTCTCTCTCTCTCTCTCTCTCTCTCTCATATTTTCTCACTTCAAAACGCTTCAATATTTACCCATAACACGAAACACAAGTTCTTTCATTCTTCCCTGCGATATTTATGACTCATCCCCCTCCCCCCCCCCCCCCCCCCCCCCCCTCCCTTCACACCTCCGAGCCCGTCTTTACGCCTTCACCCCTCTTCACCCCTCACCCCTCACCCTTGACCCTTGACCCCGCCCACATCACACACGCCGATGACCCGACGTGTGTACCAAACTGGTCATTTTTGCTAATAATATTTTCAAGCAGTTCCAGATGTGCAACTTTTAACACTAAACATCTATCTATTTTTTTCTTTTCTGTGTGTGTGTGTGTGTGTGTGTTTGTGTGTGTGTGTGTGTGTGTGTGTGTGTGTCATCACTTTAATTTTTGTAGTAGATAGTAGTTATAGTAGTTGTAGTATAAGTAGTAGTAGTGATGAAGGCAGTGTTGGGACACTACTACTTGTACTACTACTACTACTACTACTACTACTACTACTACTACTACTACTACTACTACTACTACTACTACTACTACTACCTACTACTAATACCACTACTACCACTACTATACTACTACTAGCTTACTACTACTACTACTGTTACTACTACTACTACTACTACTACTACTACTACTACTACTACTACTACTACTATTACTACTACTACTACTACTACTACTACTACTACTACTACTGCTATTACCACTACCACCACTATCACTAATACTAATACTAACACTACCACCACTACTACAATACTACGCCCTCGGTTAGGAGCATGCTAGCACTTTTTGCTGCAATAAGGAAAATTTCTTCTACAAATTCTAAAGGAAAATATCTGCTACACATTTGTATGTATTTTTGCCTTTCACTCCAACCTTCACCTTTCTGGACCTTGACCGCGCGGCGAGGTAAAGGGGTACGGCAGAGAGAGAGAGAGAGAGAGAAGAGAGGAGAGAGGGAGAGAGAGGAGAGAGAGAGAGAGAGAGAGAGAGAGAGAGATCATAAACGCACTTTTTCTCTATATTCTCAATTTTTTTTACCATTAAGAAGAGAAGGAATGAAGAGAAGGAAGGAAGGAAGGAAGGAAGGAGAGAAAAAAAGAAAAGGAGGGAAGGAGAGAAGGAAGGAGAGAAAGAGAGGAGAGAAAGAGAGAGAGAGAGGAGAGAGAGAAGAGAGAGAGAGAGAGAGAGAGAGAGAGGAGGGGGGGGGGGAAGTCAGAAAAATGAGAAACATTAATGGACGAAAAGAGTGAGTTGGTTTGGAAGAAATTGAAGGAAGGAAGTAGGAGGGAGGGGGTACGTGCAGCCATTCATTTTTCGTGGCTCCAACTTTTCGAGAGAGAGAGAGAGAGAGAGAGAGAGAGAGAGAGAGAGAGAGAGAGAGAGAGAGAGAGAGATAACTACACCAACTTAAAATGATGCGATGAATAGTATAGTAAAGTAGAAGGCTCTTCCCCACCCACAAAGTAGACTTGTTTAAATACACTACACTAATTTAGGGTACGAGGAATTGATAGTAAATTAAAAGGCTCCTCCCCACCCACCCTTGAACTAGACTTATTTACCTATATGCATTACACTAATATAAGAGTACGAGGAGCAGGATAGTAAAATAGAAGGCTCCTCCCCACCCACGAACTTGACTTAAATGCATTTTAACTTTACTATGACACTAATTTAAGGTTACGAGGAGCAGGATAGTAAAATAGAAGGCTCCTCCCCACCCATGAACTAGACTTGTTTAGTTGCACTACACTAATTTAAGGGGAGGAGAAACAGGATAGTAAAGTAGAAGCCTCCTCCCCACCCACGAACTATACGTATTTAGATGCACTACACTAATTTAAGGGGAGGAGAAACAGGATAGTAAAGTAGAAGCCTCCTCCCCACCCACGAACTATACGTATTTAGATGCATTACACTAATTTAAGGGGAGGAGAACAGGGTAGTAAAATAGAAGACCTCTCCCCACCCACCCATGGATGCCAGGGTGGGGGAACTACAATGGGAGGAACTATGGGAGAAACTTATAGGAATGGAGGCTTGGAGGGTGGTATAATAGGATAGTAGGTAGGATATATATAATAATAATAATAATAATAATAAGTATATATGGTGGTATAATAGGATAGGTGGTAGGTGGTATAATATGATAGTAGATAGTAGGCTTAATAGGTGGTGGTTAGGATAGGATAGATGATAGATGGTATAATAGGATAGTAGATAGGAGGTATAATAGGTGGTGGTTAGGATAGGATAAGTGGTATAATAGGATAGTAGGTTTAATAGAACATAAGAACATAAGAAAATAGGGAAGCTACAAGAAGCCGTGAGACCTACACGAGGTAGTTCCTAATGTGGAAATGGCTAATATAAAAGAAACTTGCTAGTCAGCTAATATAGAAGAAACCTGCTAATCGGCTGCTCTAAGAAAACCTGCCACAAAGCTAGAAATATAATAGTAAAGGAATCTACTAAAGGAATAGGTGGTGGCTAGGATAGGATAGGTGATAGGTGGTATAATAGGATAGTAGACAGTAGGTATAATAGGTAGTGGTTATAGGAGGCTTGTGTTTCTGGTGCAAGGCGACACAAATCAGTAGGTGTGGCCGCGTCTCAGGTGAGGTGAGGGGAGTTATGGGGACAGGTGGGGCGGGGTGTGCCTCTGTTAATTGGAGTGTGTGTGTGTGTGTGTGTGTGTGTTGTGTGTGTGTGTGTGTGTGTGTGTGTGTGGTGTGTGTGTGTGTGTTTCTTGTTTCTCTTTGTTACCTTGTCTGTGTCTTTCTCTTTGTTTTTCTGTCTATTTCTATGTAATAAATTGACTGCTTTTTTTTTTCTTCTCTCTCTCTCTCTCTCTCTCTCTCTCTCTCTCTCTCTCTCTCTCTCTCTCCTCTCATCTCTCTCTCTCCCCTCCTCTCTCTCTCTCTCTCTCTCTCTCTCTCCTCTCTCTCTCCCCTCTCTCTCTCTCTCTCTCTTTTCCTCTTCTTTGTCCTTGTTTGCCTGTCTATGTCTCCTTGTTTTCTCCTCCTCCTCCTCCTCCTCCTCCTCCTCCTCCTCCTCCTCCTCCTCCTTTTCCTTACATACAATATTTCTTTCCCTATGTCGTCTACCTCTCCCTCTCACCTTCTTTCCTGTCACCTCACATCCTCCTCAGTTCCTCTTCCTTCTTTATCCTTCCTTCCTTCCTGTTGCTCTCACGCCATCTGTTTCCCTCCTCCTTCCTCCTTCCTCCATCCTCCTTCCCTCCTTCCTGAGTGCGTTAGGCGTGTGTGGATGGACAGAGAGAAGGAAGAAAGGATAAAAGGAAAGAAGGAAATGAAGGGAGAGAACGAAGAGAATGGATTAATATGAGAGAGAGAGAGAGAGAAGAGAGAGAAGGAGAGAGAGAGAGAGAGAGAGAGAGAGAGAGAGAGAGAGAGAGAGAGAGAGAGAGAGAGAGAGAGAGAGAGAGACGAAAAAGGGAAGTGAAAGGATAGGAAATCGTATGTCTGGAAGAAGAGAAATGGAGGAAAGAATAAAATGAGGAACAAGTGAAAGGGTGAGGGATGGAAAGGGGGAAATGGTGAGGGAGATCGGTGACCCTGCATGACCCCCTTGACCTCCTATAACCCTATTTGACCTCCCTTACGTCATTCCTTTACCACCCTCACTCCCTCCCCTCCCCCACCCTTCCCTCACCTCTCTCTCTTCCCCCTTGTTCTCTCCTACTCCTCCCCCTCCCCCTCCTTTCCCCTTTCCCTTCCCTTCCCCCTCCCCTTCCCTTCCCCCTCCCCTTCCCTTACCCCTCCCCTTCTCTTCCCCCTCCCCTTCCCTTCCCCCTCCCCTTCTCTTCCCCCTCCCCTTCCCTTCTCCCTCCCCTTCCCTTCCCCCTCCCCTTCACTTCCCCCTCCCCTTCCCTTCCCCCTCCCCTTCCCTTCCCCCTCCCCTTCCCTTCCCCCCTCTCCCTTCCCTTCCCCCTCCCCTTCCCTTCTCCCTCCCCTTCCCTTCCAACGGTATTTTCGTCCTGTAGGTCTTCTTTATTCTCCTCCTCCTCTTCCTCTTCCTCTTTTTTCTCCTTCCTCCTCTTCCTTCTTCCTTATCCATCTCCATACCTTTGTCTTCCTTTGTACTCCTTTGTATAACGGTAATGCTTTTTTTTCATGGATATTATTTTGTTGTACTACTTTTATATTACATTTTGGTATCTTTTGCTGTGATATTTTTGTGTTCCCTTCTCCTCGCCATCCTTTTCTTCCTTCACATTCATCGGTGGGTTTTTTTTATTATAATCTTTGGTGAGCTGGAATATATTTTTTTTTAGTTTCTTTCTTTTTTTTCTCTTCTATGATTATTTTTGCTGTTCTTTTTTACCCTGTTGAGACTTGTGTTATTTTTTGTTGAGATTTTTTTTACTGCTGTTGTGTTTGTAGTTGTTGTGATTCTTCTTCTTCTTCTTCCTCTTCCTCTTCTTCTTCTTCTTCTTCTTCTTCTTCTTCCTTTTCTTTTGCCTCTTCTTCTTCTTCTTCTTCCTTTTCTTTTGCCTCTTCTTCTTCTTCCTCTTCTTCTTTCTTCTTCTTCCTCTTCTTCTTCCTCTTCTTCTTCTTCTTCTTCTTCTTCTTTATTTGCTCCTCCTTTTCCTCTTCCTCTTCTTTCTCTCTTTACGTTTTATCGACGATTTAGATTTCGTTTGGTTTCTTCTGTTTAGTTAAAGTTTTTTCTCCACTAATTAGGCCTCTCTCTCTCTCT
>JACEEZ010023445.1:66859-69359 GCA_016584305.1 Chionoecetes opilio | reverse complement strand
CCTTCCTTTTCCCCTCCTTCTTCCCCCTCCTCTACATTCTCTTCTTTTTTCGTCTCTCTACCCTTCCTTCTCTTCCCTTTCTCCTCTCCCTATCCTCTCCCTTTCATTCCACATTCCCTTCCTTTCCTCCTACCTCCACCTTCTCATCACTTTCCCCGTCCATTTCCCACACCCAAACACACCACCACCACCACCTCACCTAACCCAAAGTAACTAAGATCTTAACTACTCCATCTTAGCTACTCTATCTTAGCTACTCTACTCTTAACTATCTTAGCTACTCTGACCTAACTATCCTCTCTCCCTCTTTCTAGCATGCCAACAACGTTCGCCGCCTAGCAAACGAGAGAGGCACCCAGGACCCACAACAACTCCAGCAGCAACCAGGGCGGAAGTACTCATGCAAATGGGAGATCCCGCAATACGACGTGGTGTACCGGCAGAATATAGCGCCCGGGTCGTTCTTCGCGAGGGACAACGTGCATAATTTTATCACGTGGTGTCGCGACCTTGGGATTCACGAGGTGCTGCTTTTCGAGACGGACGACCTGGTGCTGCTGAAGAATGAGAAGCACGTCATTCTGTCCCTGCTCGAAGTGGCCCGCCGAGGAGCCAGGTGAGGAGAGAGAGAGAGAGAGAGAGAGAGAGAGAGGAGAGAGAGAGAGAGAGAGAGAGAGAGAGAGACGGACAAACAGACAGTCACAGACAGAAAGACAGACACAGACAGACAGACAGACACAGAGACAACAGACAGACACAGACACAACAGACAGACACAGACACAACAGACAGACAGACAGACAGACAGACAGACAGAGAGATAAAGATAGAAAGAGAGACAGACAGACAGACAGACAGACAGACAGCGACAGAGAGACAGACATACATACATAGAGAGAGAGAGAGAGAGGGAGAGAGAGAGCGAGAGAAGAGAGAGAGAGAGAGAGAGAGAGAGAGAGAGAGAGAGAGAGAGAGAGAGAGAGAGAGAGAGAGAGAGAGAGAGAGATTTTATTGACCCCAACATTCTGTACAACTCGTATAATTATAAGAACTATAACATTATGATCCAACAAATCTCATTATTAAATATTAAATATTTTAACACAAAAGATAACTTGACAAAACACGTAAAATTTGAGGTAAAACTAAATATTAGGAGACACAGACAGACGGACAGGCAGACAGATAGATAGATAGATAGATAGATAGATAGACAGACAGACAGACAGACAGACAGACAGACAGACAGACAGACAGACAGACAGACAGACAGACAGACAGACAGACAGACAGACAGACAGACAGACAGACAGACAGACAGACAGATAGACCGACCGACCGACCGACCGACCGACCGACCGACCGACCGACCGACCGACCGACCGACCGACCGACCGACCGACAGACAGACAGACAGACAGACAGACAGACAGACAGACAGACAGACAGACAGACAGACAGACAGACAGACTTAGAATCATGAAGACAACACGTTTAGGAAGAAAGAGTGTGATTTCAAGGTCAGGAGAAAGGGGAGGAAAGGTTATGAGGGTGATTACGTTATCCTAATGGAGGAGGAGGGAAGAGGGAAGGAAAGAAGGATGGAAGGAAGGAAAGAAGGAGGGAGGGAAGAAGGAAGGAAGGAGGGAGGGAAGGAAGGAAGAAAGGAAGTGTACGGCAAGTAAGAATAATTGATGGCGTTTAATTAATTAGAGGTAAAAGAAAGAAGACATTAATTAGATAAAGTGAGGGGGAGAGAGAGAGAGAGGGGAGAGAGAGAGAGAAGAGAGAGAGAGAGAGGAGAGAGAGAGAGAGAGAGAGAGAGAGAGAGAGAGAGAGAGAGAGAGAGAGAAAAAAGAGGACGTGAAAAATATAGGTAAAAAGACTCATAAAAAGGAGAGAAAAGCAGGTAAATCATCTGGAGCTTATTAATTAAAGGCTGTTAGGGAGTCCAGGTGTGTATCGATGACAGGTGTTCGGCGGCTACATCTGTGCTTACACCAAGCCTACACACCTGTTAGGGGGGGCGCCTCTCCCTGCTGTCTTTTGAGAGAGAGAGAGAGAGAGAGAGAGAGAGAGAGAGAGAGAGAGAGAGAGAGAGAGAGAGAGGTCAGTGCGGAGTCAATAGGGATCTTTAAAATGAGTCTGGATAAATTCATGGATAGGGAAGAGAGGTGGATGTAGGTAGTGTTTAGTAACAGGAACTACCTCGTATAGGTCTCACGGCCTCTTGTAGCTTCCTTGATTTCTTATGTTCTTATGTTTTTATGAGAGAGAGAGAGAGAGAGAGAGAGAGAGAGAGAGAGAGAGAGAGAGAGAGAGAGAGAGAGAGAGAGCGAGCGTGTGTATGTGTGTGTGTGTGTGTGTGTGTGTGTGACTCGTATCAGATGCCTAAAGCGTTCATGGGGCAAGCTAATGAGGG
The DNA here is from genome assembly GCA_016584305.1 of Chionoecetes opilio. NCBI lineage: Eukaryota > Metazoa > Arthropoda > Malacostraca > Decapoda > Majidae > Chionoecetes > Chionoecetes opilio. Next base: position 66,937 of record JACEEZ010023445.1, on the reverse strand, counting down.
TTTAGAAGAGCTTAAATACACCTTAAATACACGCCAGATTCAAGAGATTGTCGTGCCCACCCACCGTGTCGTTAGGGA
>JACEEZ010023445.1:49359-51859 GCA_016584305.1 Chionoecetes opilio | reverse complement strand
CTCCTCCTCCTCCTTGGTGTCTCCCCTGTGGCTAGCCGGATACTGTTTGTCTTTCAAGGTCTCTTGTTTAAACGGAAAATAAACAAAACAGAAAAACAAAGTCTATTCAAGATGTTCCTTTATATATTTACTATTTTTTCCTTCATCAGTGTATTTATTATTTGCTCGACTTTTATTTTCGCTGTTTTAAGTATGTGATTTTGGTGTCTTTTTTTTTCTCCTATGGTATTATTCATATTGGTTTGTGCCTTTCTTTTGTATTTGTTAGTTTTATAATATACAGGAGGAGGAGGAGGAGGAGGATGGGACGGGAATAGGGAATGTAAGGCAAAGGAGTAATGGGAATACTGTATAATAAAATAGGTGTGAAAAACAAAACAAGAGAGGGAACAAGGAGGAGGAGGAGGAAGAGGAAGAGGACATAAGAAAGAAAAGAAGAGAGAAAGAAATATCCACTAACCGAAGATGAAAGGAAGAATAGAGAAGTAAGATGTAAGAGAGAGAGAGAGAGAGAGAGAGAGAGAGAGAGAGAGAGAGAGAGAGAGAGAGAGAGAGAGAGAGAGAGAGAGAGAGAGAGAGAGAGAGAGAGAGAGAGATTCAGAATCAGATTCAGATTCAATACTTTAATTCACAATTGAGTTAACATTTGTGAAAAAGACTGTTTCAGGATAACAGTCTTATCTCTGGATACATAGTATTAGCTGATGATAAAACAAGTACATTGATATGATGGACAATGTCGTTGAGTTTTAGTAAGCTACACATTTTTTTTTTTTTTTTTTTTCCCTTAGATTAATCATCTAATGGCACATAATTCTGGATGTGCAGTTAGTGTTTGTGGGAGGAGATTAATGAAGTGTATTGCAAGTTCAGCAAGGGTGGGTGTGGGCACAGAACACTGTTGTCTTTGGCGGGTGACGCGGCCAAAGTCACGAAGGTAGTGAGCAAGGGTGTGCCCATTCTCAGTAGCGCACAGCCTACAGCGACGCCCTTCCTCCGGCGTGTTGATGCCAATTTCCCATCCATAAGGGTACCCAAGTTTGATCCTGGATCTCACCACCTCGCATAGCCGGCTTAGAGGGCGTGGTGGTGGGAGGAGAGAGAGAGAGAGAGAGAGAGAGAGAGAGAGAGAGAGAGAGAGAGAGAGAGAGAGAGAGAGAGAGAGAGAGAGAGAGAGAGAGAGAGATATAATGGGGTAAAGAATAATATTGATGCAGTGAGAGGGTACAAGAAGCAGAAATCTAGAGTAGGATAAGCAAGGGTAAGGATGAAAGAGGGAATCGAAAGGAAGCGAAAGAAGGAAAGAATAGTCAATTGAAAAGGAAAACTGATGAAATAAAGGGGAGAGAGAGAGAGGACAGGAGAGAGGAAAGGTAAGAGAAGGGAATGAAGGGAAAGGAGATAGTGAGGGGACGGTAAACATAGGGTATAAAGAAAGGAAGGGGAAATGAGAGGGTAGAAGAGCAAGGGGATCAGAGGGGAGGGGAAGGGCAGCTTATCCTAAGTAATGTTTAGGATGAGTCAGAAAGTGATAGGTTCGGGAGGGGAAGAGAGGGGGAGGGAAGCGATCACGGGCGTGTGTGGAGGAGGAGGAGGGAGTGGGTGGAGGAAAGGAGGAGGAGGAGGATGTGGGTGGGGGAGGAAGAGAGGAAGAGGAGGTAGTAGTTTCGTCTTCTCTATCGTCTCTTCTTTGTTTTGGTTGAGAACTAAAGACGTGACAATTATATTCTCTTTTTTTCTTTCTCTGTCTTTCTTTCTCTCTGTCTGTCTGTCTGTCCATGTCTGTCTGTCTGTCTGTCTCTCTCTGTCGGGGGCCTGCCAGAACTAAGGGAAGGTCCTCCTCTCTCTCTCTCTCTCTCTTCTCCTCTCTTTCGTCCTCTCTTTTCTCCCCCCTCCTCTCCCCCTCTCTCTCTCTCTCTCCTCCTCTCTCTCTTTTTTTTCTCTCTCTCTCTCTCCTCTCTCTCTCTCTCTCTCTCTCTCTCTCTCTCTCCTTTCTCCTCCTTCTCCCTTGCCCCCCTCCCCCCCCCCTGAAATTCTCCCCTAAAAGCCCTTCCGCCCCCCCCCCCCGGGGCATCAAACCATTGCCCCTAAAAAACCCTTCAGGGGTGCCGTAGGAAACCCCGGGGCGTAGCAAAGCCCTTTTGAAACGGGCCCAAACCCAATTACCTACCAAAACTAAAGGCTTTGGCTGTATTGGGAAACAGCACGGGGCGGGGTTGGGGGGGGGGTGGCGCCCCCAAAAACCCGGGTGCGGGGAAAAAAGCCGCCCCTTTCTCCCAATTTTGGAGCCATCCCCCCGTTTTGGGGTTTTTGGGTGCCCCCCCACCCCCTCCTCCCTCTTTTCCTCCCTTTCCTTTTTTTTTCCTCCCCACTGTTTTAAAACCCCCCCTTTTTTTCCCCCCCCCTTCTTTTGCCCCCCCCCCCCCCCCCTTTCCCTTTCCCCTTTTTCCCCTTTTTTCCCCTTTTCCTTCACTTTAAACCCCTTTCCTTCCTTTTTCCC
>JACEEZ010023445.1:42500-45000 GCA_016584305.1 Chionoecetes opilio | reverse complement strand
TATTTCAGGTTCACGTTATTTTCACCTTTGAGTTTGTCCCTAGTGAGACCTGGCTTTGTTCCCGCCAAGGACTCTCTCTCTCTCTCTCTCTCTCTCTCTCTCTCTCTCTCTTCTCTCTCTCTCTCCTCTCTCTCTGTTAACTTTTCGGGACAGAAGTCTTTGTCTTGGGTATTTACGGCTGTGGCTCAGGAGGAGGAGAGGAGGAGGAGGAGGAGGAGGAGGAGGAGGAGGAGGAGGAGGAGGAGGAGGAGGAGGAGGAGGAGAAGAGGAAGAAGAAGAAGACCTGCTTGCCAGAGGGACTGTTGGCCATGGTCATTGAGCATTACAAATGAGAGAGAGATAAAATGAGAGAGAGAGAGAGAGAGAGAGAGAGAGAGAGAGAGAGAGAGAGAGAGAGAGAGAGAGAGAGAAGAGAGAGAGAGAGAGAGAGAGAGAGAGAGATGAGAGAGAGCAGAAAAGAGAGAGAGAGAGATTCAGATTCAGATTCAATACTTTTATTCACAATTGAGTTAACATTTGTGAAAAAGACTGTTTCGGGATAACAGTCTTATCTCGGGATACATAGTATTAGCTGATGATAAAACAAGTACATTGATATGATGGACAATGTTGTTGAGTTTTAGTAAGCTACACAGTTTTTTTGTTTTGTTTTGTTCTTCCTTAGATTAATCATCTAATGGCACAGAATTCTGGATGTGCAGTTAGTGTTTGTGGGAGAAGATTAATGAAGTGAAGTGCAAGTTCAGCAAGGGTGGGTGTGGGCACAGAACACTGTTGTCTTTGGCGGGTGACGCAGCCACAGTCACGAAGGTAGTGAGCAAGTGTGTGCCCATCCTCAGTAGCGCACAGTCTACAGCGACGCCCTTCCTCCGGCGTGTTGATGCCAATTTCCCATCCATAAGGGTACCCAAGTTTGATCCTGGATCTCACCACCTCGCATAACCGGCTTAGGGGCGTTGTGGTGGGAGCAGGCACCCAGCGGCCACATCAGTGTACCACCGGGCACTCGTGCTGCCGCGGCCAGCCTCCTGTTCGTGCACCCTCTGTCTCTGTCCCTCCGCCTGGCGCCTCACTGCGCCCCTCAGCTGTCGGAGGGTCCTGGGAATAACGAGTCACTGCTTCATTCATGGTCGCCTGCTTGGCCAAGGCGTCTGCTTCCTCATTGCCTGAGATGCCAACATGGGAGGCGACCCATGTGATAGTAACGCTCCTGCCCATGTTGTGGATGGCCTTGACTGCCGCACGAATGGCGCGTGTCAGGTGGGTATTCTCAGTGTCCTGCTTGTTGCTGCAAGCTATGGCAGTCATGGAGTCCGTGACGATGAGGGTGTTGAGGCTGTGGGCGGTGTGGGCGTGATCCAGAGCCATAGATATGGCTGTCAGTTCAGTTTGCGTGGAGGATGAGAAATTCGAGGTTCGCGCAGAGGCTGTGAGTATGCGGGTGGCAGTGGCGGCAGGATCCTCGCCACCCATTTTGCACACAAAGGCTGCGCCTGACCGTCCTTCGGCAGTATCTGTAGATCCGTCGGTGTAGTACACTGCTGTGTGTGGCTCCCTGACGCCTTGTACGTTTTGCAAACCTTCCTGCCTCAGTTCCACGGGTAGGCAGTCACGTTTCTTTCGCCGCGATGGCCTGACAACTGTTGTGATGAGTGAGGCCTCCCACGGGGCCGTGGCGTTACGCTCCAGAGGAATGACGGCGGTATTTATGGCCTCCCAGGCGACACCAAAGTGTTGTAGTGTCTCTACCGCCGTCTTAAGCCGCCTGCCTTGACCGCGGTGACCTTCATGATGGTTGTGAAGCTGAGTGTGGACGTCATTTGGATGGTCGGCTCTGATGTACGATTTTATGAGGAAGTTGGCCGTCATAACTTTCAATCTTGCTGTCAATGATGGTACTTGGGTCTCCGCCCTCATGTTATCAATCTTGGTCCATTTCGGTGCTCCCAAGACGGTCCTCAGCGCCTCATTCTGTATTGTTTCAAGGGATTTCGCATCTGTAGTGGTGATGTTTAGGAAAACAGGACTGGCATAATCAACAAGTGAACGCACCAAGGATTTAGAGAGAGAGAGAGAGAGAGAGAGAGAGAGAGAGAGAGAGAGAGAGAGAGAGAGAGAGAGAGAGAGAGAGAGAGAGAGAGATCCATACATGCATCCATCCATCCATCCATCCACCCACTCACACACCAATCCATCTATATCCATCCATACATCCACCCATCCCTCCCTCCCTCCCTCCCTCTATCCATCCACCCATCCATTCATCCATCAATTTATTCCCCCACCCACCCACCCATCCACCCACCCACCATCACCACCCACCACCCACCCACCCACACCATCCACCCCACATCCACCCACCCACCATCCACCCACCACCATCCACCCACCCATCCACCACCCACCCACCGATCCACCCACTCACCACCAGCCACCACCATCCACCCTCCACCAGGTGTTCCCTCAGTGTGTAGGTGATCGGGACTCAATTTACGTGGAA
>JACEEZ010023445.1:22500-37500 GCA_016584305.1 Chionoecetes opilio | reverse complement strand
TGTGTGTGTGTGTGTACAATACCTTAACTGCTAACGTCATTCATCTCACTACACTGAAATTAAAACCTAAAATACTATTACTTAAGAAAAAAACATCCACTTTACATTCTTAAGTATCAACCCAGTGCCATTAAGTAGGGGGGAGGGGTGGTTGGGGTGCTAAGGGGGGTTTAATGGGGTGGGGGTTGGGGTGCTAGTAGGGTGTCAATGGGGGGGGTGCTAAAGGGTGGTTAATGGAGGGGGATTGGGGTATGAGGTGTAGGAGAGGGGGGAAGGGGGGAGCTTTACCCTATTGAGGCTATGAAACAGTAGGAGGGAAGGAGGGAAAGGAGAGTATTATTAAAGTAAAGAATTGTTAAAGTGATAATAATAAAGAGGGAAAGAAATATGAGAGGTGATAAAAGTATTAAAGTAAGTGAAGCAAAGTAAAGAGATTTAGTTTAGGAAGATGAAATAATTACTGGATTACTGAAACTAGAAATAAATAAAGGAAAGTAGAAATATAGCATTGTGTAAGTGACGATAACTATAACAGAGGGAGAGAAATATAAGAGGTGAAAAAGGTGTTAAATATAAAGAAAGACAAAGAAATGGAGTCAAGGAAGTATAAATAAAAAAAAAAAATGGAAAGAAAATGAATAAGACATATTAGAAGATTACTAAATAGAAAAAAGGAGAAACAAGGAGAATAATCGTGGTTAGATATTAAATAAAACGAGAAAAACTAAGAAATTAAGTAAAGGAGATACTGACAAATGGAAAATATAGCGACATAAAGGAAAAGAATAAGAAAAATTAGAAGACCACAAAATGAGAAACAAGGATGATGATGATAGTTGTTAAAGGGAAGTAAGAAAGGAGGAAAAGGAAACTGTGATGATGGAAGGAGGAAGAAGGAAGAAAATAAGAACCATAGAGCGTGAAGGGAGGAAGAGGCAAGTAGGAATTATGGTTAGAGGGTAAGGAAGGAGGGAAGGAAGGAAGGAAGGAAGAAGGAAGAAGAAAGAAGGAAGAGAGGAGATAGGAAAGGGTAGAATAGAAAGAGAGTGGGAGGAAAAATATAAAGATTAAATTAGGATACTGAGTGATGCAGAGAGAGAGAGAGAGAGAGAGAGAGAGAGAGAGAGAGAGAGAGAGAGAGAGAGAGAGAGAGAGAGAGAGAGAGAGAGAGAGAGAGAGAGGGGAGGGGAGAGAGGAGAGAGAGAGAGAGAGAGAGAGGAGAGAGAGAGAGAGAGAGAAAGGGGGAGAGGAGAGGAAGAGAGAGAGAGAGAGAGAGAGAGAGAGAGACTGCCAAGTTTTGACCAAGATTCGACCGTGTTATAGCCCCTCCCAGCCCCTTATTTCCAGGGGGCTGCGTTCTCGACAGCCCCTTTGTTTAATCTTTCTCTCTTTCTCTCTCTTTTTTCTCTTTTTCTCTCTCGTTCTCTCTCTTTTCTGTCTTTTTCTCTCTGTCTCTCTCTCTCTGTCTATCTGTCTTTTCCCCCTTTAGTTTCCTTTTTTCGAGAAAAAGGGAAGAGAAGAGAGAGAGAGAGGAGGAGAGAAAAGGGGGAGAGAGAGGAAAAGAGAGAGAGAGAGAGAGATAGGGGCACTCATACATCAAAATATCTAACTAAAGAAACGAATTTATTGACTATGCCAGGCAGAAAATATTACGCCATCGGAAAAGTGAATAATGTCCACGGTGACTAACCTTTGTTTCCTTGCACTGCCTTCCCTGTTGGGGGGTAAAGGGGGATTTTTTACAAACTTTATACAACACACACACAACAACACACACACACCAAACACACCACCACACAAAACACACACCCCCACCGTCCCGATGTAATTTGATAGCTGCTGGCCTGTCATTCTGTGGTAGCCGGTTCGAATCCCATGCTCGGGGGGTTTTTTTCACTGAAAATTCGAGCGGTCACTGCCCCCCTTTGAGCAAAGGGATTGGACTGTGAAGTCCCATCATTACCCAAAGATCGGTAATAATGAGCTCCAAACTCGCACCACAGTCTCGCACCGGGAGGGTGAAACTGGCGATCGCGAGCCAGCTCGCGTGGACAAGACCATGGGTGAATGACCCAAGACCCACACACCTTTTCAGCACTTCTACACTCCATCTCTTACCATTACTCCTCCTTCCTTCCTTCTTTTCATTTTTCATTCACACATTCATTTTTCCCTCCCATCTTTTCTTCCATCCCACAGGGCCCCCTGTTTAAAGGGACATGGAATGGGATGAGGGGGAGGGGGAAGGGGGGGGGGGAAGGGGGGGGGCCACCTAAAAATCGCCAGGGAGCCTTAACCGTGATATATTACCTCTATTCGGTAATTAAAGGACATTAAGTTTCCTGCTGTGATTTAGGGCATCTAGGGGGAAAAAGAGAGAAGGAGGGAGGGAGAGAAAAAGGAAGGAGAGAAGGAGGAAGGAAGGCTGGGAAAGGGTACAAGGAAGGAGGGGGGAAAAGGGGGAAGGGGGAGGAGGAGGAGGGGAGGAGGAGGAGGAGGGGGAGGAGGAGGGAAAAGGGGAATACAAAGGAATATAAAGGAAACACAAACAGCAACAAACCATTAGGTCCTTACATGGCTGTTTGATTTAACTACACTACACTAACTAGATAATAAGAGAGAAAGGATAGGAAAGTAGAAGGCTAGGAAAGGAAGTAGAAGGGAGGTAGAAGGAGGAGGAAGGAAGGAGGCTACAAGAAAGGAAGGAGGAGTAGGAGGAGGAGGAGGAGGAGGAGGAGGAGGAGGAGGAGGAGGAGGAGGAGGAGGAGGAGGAAATAGTAGTAGTAGTAGTAATAGTAGTAGTAGTAGGAGGAGGAGGAGGAGGAGGAGGAGGAGGAGAGGAAAGAAGGAGGAAGAGAGGAGGAGGAGGAGGAGGAGGAGGAGGAGGAGGAGGAGGAGGAGGAGGAGGAGGAGGAGGAGGAGGTAGAGGAAGGCATTGACAGAACCAAGAGAGAAGTGTGTAGATAAATCACTTTCAATACCTCTTAACCATTATTGATGATATATTTAACTAGTGCTTATGGGTGGGTGTTCCGATAGGCTAGAGGCAGCCCGTGTAGGCCATTCGTCAAATAAAGTGGCTTTGAGTGTGTGGGGATGGAGGGGGGGGGGGGGGGGGTGGAGGGGTGTGCTGGAAAAGTGGAAATGGATGGAGGGAAAGAGAGTTGGGGAGTATGGGGGGTAAGGGAGGGAAGGGAAGGGGGTTAGAGTAATGGTGGGGGTGGAATGGTGGGCTGGTAAAAGTGAAAATGAAAGGAGGGGAAGGGGGATGGGATGGTGGTGTGGGTGGAATGGTGTGCTGGAAAAGTGGAAGAGAGGAAGGGAAGGGGGTTAAAGTAATGGTGGGGGTGGAATGGTCTGCTGGAAAGTGGAGGGAAGGGAGGGGAAGGGGGATGGGATGGTGGTGGGGGTGGAAGGTTGCGCTGGAAAAGTGGAAGAGAGGGAAGGGAAGGGGGTTAAAGTAATGGTGGGGGTGGGAATGGTGGGCTGGTAAAAGTGGAAATGGAAGGAGGGGAAGGGGGATGGGATGGTGGTGTGGGTGGAATGGTGCGCTGGAAAAGTGGAAGAGAGGGAAGGGAAGGGGGTTTGGGTGGTGGTGGTGGGATGAAGGTGGGCGGGGAAAGTGGAAAATGGAAGGAAGGGAGGGGGGGGGGTGGTGGTGGGGTGGAAGGTGGGCTGGAAAAGTGAAGAGGGGGAAAGGGGAAAGGGGGTTTTGGGGTTGGGGATGGGGGGTGGAAGAGGTGGTCGCTGGAAATGGAAATAAGGAGAGGGAAGGGGATGGGGTGGGGGTGTGGGTGGAAGGGTGGGCTGGAAAAGTGGAAAAGAGAGGGAAGGGAAGGGAGTTTGGGTCTTGGGGTAGTGGAGGGGTGGAAGGGTGGGCTGGAAAAGTTGAAAAGAGAGGGAAGGGAAGGGAGTTTGGGTCTTGGGGTAGTGGAGGGGTGGAAGAATGGGCTGGAAAAGTGAGGGTAGGGAAGGGAAGGGTGTTGGTGGGGGGTGGAAGAGTGGGCTGGAAAAGTGGAAAAGAGAGGGAAAGGAAGGGAGTTTGGGTGTTGAACTTGTAGGTGTAAGTGAATAGAGAAATATAAAATTAGAATAGTAACCCATGTATGTATGTTAAGCTAGGAATAATCGACACATTCCTGTAAAGTAAAGTCAAAGATAGTTTTCAGTAGTCCAGTTGAAGCTCCTGACTGTAAAACTTATGAGAATTCAACAATAAAGTAAAAAAAAAAATTAATAAAGGAGGGGAGGCTGTAAGAGGCTTGAGTGTAGGGGTGTATGTGAGGGGGTGAGGAGAGGACTGCCAGGACCCCCATATTAGGACTATAAGAATTAGGACCTTGATTTGTTAAGATGTAGGACTTCTAGTAGGGTTATGGCAGGGTGAGGGTGTTTGAAAGGGATGGCAGGGGGCAGGGTGATGGAAGGGTAGGGGCCGGGTGATGGAAGGGGTTAGGGGCAGGGTGATGGAAGGGGTAGGGGCAGGGTGAGGAAGGGGTAGGGGCAGGGGATGGAGGGGTAGGGGCCAGGGTGATGGAAAGGGGGAGGGGCAGGGTGATGGAAGGGGTAGGGGCAGGGTGAGGAAGGGGTAGGGCCCGGGGATGGAAGGGGTGGGCAGGGTGATGGAAGGGGGAGGGCAGGGGATGGAAGGGTAGGGGCAGGGTGATGGAAGGGGTAGGGGCAGGGGATGGAAGGGGTAGGGGCAGGGTGAGGAAGGGTAGGGGGAGGGGTGTGGCAGGGGTAGGGGCAGGGGGATGGAAAGGGGGAGGGGCAGGGGAGGAAGGGTAGGGGCAGGAGATGGAAGGGGTAGGGGCAGGGTGATGGAAGGGTAGGGGCAGGGGATGGAAGGGGTAGGGGCAGGGTGGAGGAAGGGGTAGGGGGAGGGTGATGGAAGGGGTAGGGGCGGGTGATGGAGGGGTAGGGGCAGGGGATGGAAGGGGTAGGGGCAGGGTGATGGAAGGGGTAGGGGCAGGGTGATGGAAGGGGGAGGGGCAGGGTGATGGAAGGGGTAGGGGCAGGGTGATGGAAGGGGTTGGGGCAGGGTGATGGAAGGGGTAGGGACAGGGTGATGGAAGGGGTTGGGGCAGGGTGATGGAAGGGGTAGGGGCAGGTGATGGAAGGGGTAGGGGCAGGGTGATGGAAGGGGTAGGGGCAGGGTGATGGAAGGGGTAGGGGCAGGGTGATGGAAGGAGTAGGGGCAGGGTGATGGAGGGGTAGGGGCAGGGTGATGGAAGGGGTAGGGGCAGGAGTGATGCAGGGGTAGGGGCAGGGTGATGGAAGGGGTAGGGGCAGGGTGATGGCAGGGGTAGGGGCAGGGGTGTAGGAAGGGTAGGAAAAGGGGTTATAGTGTGAAAAAACAAGTGAAAGATATTAAAACACAGATTAACCCTAAAAAATTGGATTCCACTACACTAACCCCAACACACACACACACACACACACACACACACACACCCACACACACACCCATCACCACACACATCAATACCTCCCCTCTCTCTCTCTCTCTCTCTCTCTCTCTCTCTCTCTCTCTCTCTCTCTCTCTCTCTCTCTCTCTCTCTCACCAAAAAACAACACAAATGAAAATAAATCTGAAACGAGAAGAAGCATAAGAGGTACTAAAACAGACCTAAAAAACAACAACACTATATTTACACCCTTCCCCCCTTCCCCCCTTCCCCATACTTCCCCCTTCCCCCTCTTCCCCTTTCCCCCTTCCCCCTTCCCCCTTAACACCCAAGAGTAAATCATAAGAGAGAGGCAGTCAGAGGAAGGGGCATACACAGACGCCATACAGAGAGCAAACAGGCAAATGGAACTAGTTAATAAAAATGATGAAATATGACAACGTCTACTACTTGATATATATAAGGCTTAGAGAGAGAGAGAGAGAGAGAGAGAGGGAGAGAGAGTTCTGGCAGTGATGAAAGGGAAAATATGTTAAGGATTGAAGATATGAAAAGAGAGAGAGGGGAGAGAGAAAATGAGAAATTGAGAGAGAAAGAGAGAGACACGTTGGACATAAATATGAAAGGGTAAAGATGTAGACTATGATGAAGTGATGAGTGAAATAAAACGAGAGAGAGAGAGAGACGAGAGAGAGAGAGAGAGAGAGGAGAGAGAGAGAGAGAGAGAGAGACGAGGAGAGAGAGAGAGAGAGAGAGAGAGAGAGAGAGAGATTGGAGAGGAGAGAGAGAGAGGGGTTGTACCGATAAAAGCACTAAAACCTCAAAACAATGAGAAATAATTTGATAAAGATTGAAAAACTGAAAGTACAAAATGTCAAGTTATTTTTTTTTCAGGATATAGTTAAGTAGTATCAAAAATAAGTTCTCTCTCTCTCTCTCTCTCTCTTCTCTCTTCTCTCTATCTCTCTCTCTCTCTCTCTCTCTGCTCTCTCTCTCTCTCTCTTCTCTTCTCTCTCTCTCTCTCTCTCTCTCATTCTGTCTCGCTCTCCCTATCTTTATTAATCCATCTATTTCTCTATCTAATGGCGACAAAGCAAAGACAACAAAACAATTTTAGCAACACAATCAGAAACAGAGATAAGAGAGATGGGAGGACGACAGATGAGAGAGAGAGAGAGAGAGAGAGAGAGAGAGAGAGAGAGAGAGAGAGAGAGAGAGAGAGAGAGAGAGAGAGAGAGATAAACAGAACCCAAGTCTTTTTTTCTTATTTTCCTCTTTAGGTCACACGAGAAAAGATAGATTTGTGTATGTTTGGGGAGAGAGAGAGAGAGAGAGAGAGAGAGAGAGAGAGAGAGAGAGAGAGAGAGAGAGAGAGAGAGAGAGGCACTAGGCTAGAGGGAATCCGGGTATCAAATCCTGTTATCGTTCCAGAGAGCACGACGCGATTGAAGTTTCTAATGTTTGTATCTTCTTCAAGGTTGTCTGCCCGAGTTTCAGGGGCCGGGTTTTTTTTTTTTTTAACCCTTTCACGCCCAGATCTTTCCTTTGTTATATATTATCGTCTGTTAGACCCCAGTCCCACTGGGACCCCGGATAAACACGGATCAACACGGACGTGATTTTCGGTCGATCCTTGTAACCACCGTGTAGGCACCGTAGTGGCGAGCAGGAGCACCGTGTTCCACCGTGGTGGTCCGTGGTGGTCCCCCAAGATCCTTGGCGATCCGTAGTGATCCGTGTAGACATTTTTTAAGAGGCTTGCATGCAAGTCTCTTAACTTTTGGTCCGTGATGGTCCGTGTTGGAGGCCTATCCGGGGTCTACCGTGGTTATCCGTGGTTATCCGGGGACATCCGTGAACGTCCGTGTTTTGGTGGGACTGGGGTCTTAGCCATTACGAAAAGTAGCTAATATACCAAATTAGCTAGTGGGCAGGTCATATCTATAGAATATTGCTTACATTCATTAGTATAGTCTAATGTTAGCCAAATTACAATATAAATTGCGTTATGGGCCTCTAGGGGTTAATTGTAAGAAGCTGTGAGGAGGTTGTAGTTTACCAAGTATTGTAGGTTAGTAAAGACTGATAGAGGGTAAAACCTGGTGAATATTAGGGTTTCAGGGTGTAGCTATTGTATTTAGGGTGTATAAAAGAGGTGTAAAAGGAGCTTGTGTGTTATTGAGGGTGTGTAGGGAAAGCTGAGAACTGTACATCGGTTAGGTTAGGTTAGGTCTCTTTTTTGAGGGTAGTGTTCATGTATGGGTTGTTAAAGTGAATGTAAGACGAGTGGATGTGGATACGGATATTTGGCAGTTGTGTGGGTGGATTGCATTGTGGCTATGGATATTAACCCCTTCACGCCCAGATCTTTCCTTTGCTATAAAGAATCGTCTGCTGTTAGCCATGAAATAACGAAAAGTCACTGAATATACCAAATTAATTAGTGGACAAGGATACTAAACAGATCATAGCTATAAAACATTGCTTATATTCACTAAAAAGCGTCTAATGGTACCCAAATTACAATGAAAATTACGTTTGGGTCTCAAGGGGTTAAAAGAACATAATAATATGGATTGTGGATATAAAAGCCTGGGCTTGTATAGTGAGGTTGTATCAAGAACAGGGTGTTGGGGGTGGACTTTAGGCTGTGGTGGGGGGTTGAGGGGGGTTAGTGGGGGGCTGTGGTGATGTAGGTGGAAGGTGGGGGTCGGTGGGGGGGCAATTGGGGGGGCGTAGCTGTGGTGACCCTCAACAGGAAATGAAGACCGTTTAGGAAGGCCATTTCTCGCCCCCCAGGGTTCCGCGCCCCCTGATTTAAGGCTTGAAGGGCGGGTGGACCTAAAAAAAAGGAAAAAAGGTGAAAATAAATAAAGAGATAGATATAAATAAATACCTGACCTGACCTGACCTGACCTGACCAAGAAAACAGTAAAAAGGTGAAAATAAATGAAGATACAAATAAATAAAATAAATACCTGATTAAGAAATAATGAAAAGAAGTGAAAATAAACATAGAGATAGATCAATAAATACCTGACAATAAAAGGTCAGAATGAAAATAAATAATACATGACGAGGAAATTAAGTAAAAATGTGAAAATAAATAAGGAGATGAAAAAATAATTACCTGACCAAGAAAAAATAATGAAAAAGTAAAAAAAAAAAAAATAGCTATAGTCTATTTTTTTTAACGAGGCAAAAAATCCTGACCCCTTGCTGCTTACTGACTGATATTTGTTGCCAGGAGAAGGGAATACTACGCTTCTTCTAAATTTAAGCTGTATTTTATCATAGTTAACCCTATTATCAGGTAAACATAAGCATCATTTTAAGCACGAGACCTTAAGATAGAATGGATTTTTTGCCTTGTTAAAAATAAAGAGCGAGATCAATAATTACCTAACGAAAAAAAGGTGAAAATAATAATAAAATAAAATTAAGATATAGATATAAATACCTGACAAAAAAAAGAAGATAAAAATATAAAAATAAATAAAGATAGATCAATAAGTACCCGATAAAGAAAAAAAGTAAAAAAGTGAAAATAAATACATGACCCAAAAAAAAGGAGAAAAAAGTGTAAATGAATTATTAAAATTATTTAAAATTAGAATTAGGTTAGGTCTCTTTATTTAGGGTAGTGTTCATGTATGGGTTGTTAAAGTGAATGTAAGACGAGTGGACGATACGGATGTTTGGCAGTTGTGTGGGTGGATTCTTTATAGAAAAATAAATACCTGATCATGAATTTGTTTATAAAATATTAGCTTTATCTTCCTATTTGTGACATTCTGGAACTCTTAAATCTTGAGCCTGTCTAGCTGGAAGGAGGACTGGAATCTATATCATGTACTGGAAGGTGTTTGAATCCTTCCATTGTGTTGCTGGATAGAGGACTGGAACCCTTTATGATGTGTGACTGGATAGAGGACTGGAACCCTTTATGCTGTGGGACTGGATAGAGGACTGGAACCCTTTATGCTGTGTGACTGGATAGAGGACTGGAACCCTTTATGCTGTGTGACTGGATAGAGGACTGGAACCCTTTATGCTGTGTGGCTGGATAGAGGACTGGAACCCTTTATGCTGTGGGACTGGATAGAGGACTGGAACCCTTTATGCTGTGTGGCTGGATAGAGGACTGGAACCCTTTATGCTGTGGGACTGGATAGAGGACTGGAACCCTTTATGCTGTGTGACTGGATAGAGGACTGGAACCCTTTATGCTGTGTGGCTGGATAGAGGAACTGGAACCCTTTATTGCTGTGTGACGGATAGGGACTGGAAACCCTTTATGTCCTTTGGACTGGATAGAGGACTGGAACCCTTTATGCTGTGTGACTGGATAGAGGACTGGAACCCTTTATGCTGTGTGACTGGATAGAGGACTGGAACCCTTTATGATGTGTGACTGGAAAGGGTCCTGAAACCTTTACATGTTATTGAAAGGAGAGCTGGAATCTTTATATTGTATTGCTAGAAAGGAGAGCTGGAAATCATATCTATAGTAGTCTCTCTCTCTCTCTCTCTCTCTCTCTCTCTCTTCCCCACTCTCTCTCCTCTCTCTCCCTTTCCCCTCGCTCCCCTCCTTTTTCCTCCCCTCCTCTCTTTTCCTCTCGCTCTCTCTTCTCTTCTCTAGTACCTAATCCTATTGTGATTTTTGATGTTTTTTCTTTTATGTTTTCTTTTCATTGGTATCTATAATAATATAAGCGAAAGTGTGTGTGTGTGTATGTGTGTGTGTGTGTGTGTGTCCGCGATAGGTGCCGCCCCCCGTGGCACAATCCCATCATATGGCACAGTTTTGGAACCGGGTGGGACCAGGGGCACATTTTAACCCCACTTATGAGATATCTGATCATTTTATTATTACAAAAAAAAATTTAGTAGCCTATTAGCGGGGAATTTTGGAAATAAAAGTGGGTTGCGGAGAATTGAGGAAACCTTGATGTAGGGTGATGGGAATGGGTGAGTGAATGGGTGGGGTGATGGGTAATGGGTGTGGGGTTATAGGTGGGGGGTGATGGGTTTGGGGGGGGATGGGGATGGGTGAGGGATAGGTGGGGGGTGATGGGTAAATGGGTGAGTGAATGGGGTGGGGTGGTGATGGGTAAGGGGTTTGAGTGAATGGGTGGGGGAGGGGGTGATGGGTAATGGGTGAGTGAATGGGTGGGGGTGATGGGTAAATGGGTGAGTGAATGGGTGGGGGTGGTGATGTGAATGGGTTGGCGTTATACATACATTTCTAAAATCCATGATTTCAGGAAAGTTAGAAGGGGCTATCTGGAGGGGTCTGTTTTTGGGGTGGGCCGAAGGCCCACCAACACAGGTGGTGGGCCAAAGGGTTTCCACCAATAGCCCTCCGCAGGAGCTAGCCAAAAAGTCCCCCCCGGAGGGCGGCTTTGCGGCTAGTTATTTATATTTCCCTTTTCTATCTTTTGCATTATTTTCTTTATCTGATCTTTTTTTGCATTAAGTAAATTTCCTTAGTTTTCATTGTCTGAAAAAAATAATACATTTTTTCTAGCTCTTTATGTTTAGGGGGGGGGGGGGGGGGGGGGCTAAAATATTGTTTCCTGGGGGGGGTTTCAACTTTTCTATTTTTATGTTCTTTGTTCCTTTTCATTGGTATTTTATTCATATTTAAAAAATGATGAAAATGTTGATAAAAAGGAGATGAGAGAGAGAGAAAAGGGGGGAGGGAAAAGAAAGAGGAATATACTGACAGTTAAATGGATTGAAGAGTAAGTTATGAGAGAGAGAGAGAGAGAGAGAGAGAGAGAGAGGGGAGAGAGAGAGAGAGAGAGAGAGAGAGAGAGAGGGGAGAGAGAGTGTGGGATTAAAAAAGAACAGGAAACGCCGCTTGATTAAGAGGACTGTCTAGACTCTAGAGAGAATAGAAAGTGAAAAGAGAGAGACACACCACAGAGAGAGAGAGAGAGAGGAGAGAGAGAGAGAAGAGAGAGAGAGAGAGAGAGAGAGAGGAGAGGAGAGAGAGAAGAGAGGAAAAGAGAGAAGAGAAAAGACATAGAAACAGTCACAATGGGAATCAGGGCGAGCAATTATACTCTCCTCTCTCTCCTACTCTCTTCCTCTCTTCTCTCCTTCATCTCTCCCTCTCGCCCTTCCGTCTCTCTCTTTTCTCTCTCTTCTCTCCCTCCATCGATTGCTTGTGTTTATACAAAAAGATAAAAATATCTAGATGATTTAAATCCCCCCCCCCCCCCCCCCCCCCCCAATTTTTTTCCCCCGAAACAATACATCAATAAAAACGATACGGAATTCAAAAAAAAAAAATTGAGTTTTTAAGTAAATAAATGTATGTATTGTATGTATGTTATGTTAAAAATGTATGTATGTATGTTGTTAAATGTTTTTGTTGTATGTATGTATGTATAAATGTATGTTATGATGATGTATAAATGTATTTTATGTAATGTATTAAATGTATGTATGTATGTATGTATGTATAAATGTAGTATTTATGTATGTAAATGTATGTATGTATGTAGTTAAAATTAGATGTATGTAGTATGTATGTAAAATTTTATGTATGTATGTATGTATTTAAATGTATTATGTATGTATGTATAAAGTATGTATGATGTATGGTATTTTATAAATGTATGTATGTATGTATGTATGTATAAATGTATGTATGTATGTATGTATAAATGTATGTATGTATGTATGTATAAAAAGTAAAGTATGTATGTATTTAAAATGTAGTAGTATGTATGTAAAGTAAAATGATGTATGTATGTATGTATGTATGTATTATAAAAGTATGTTATGTATAAATGTATGTATGTATGTATGTATGATGTATGTATGTATGTATGTATAAATGTATGTATGTATGTATGTATAAATGTATGTATGTATGTATGTATGTATAAATGTATGTATGTATGTATGTATAAATGTATGTATGTATGTATGTATAAATGTATGTATGTATGTATGTATGTATAAATGTATGTATGTATGTATGTATGTATGTATGTATAAATGTATGTATGTATAAATGTATGTATGTATGTATGTATGTATGTATGTATGTATGTATGTATGTATGTATGTATGTATAAATGTATGTATGTATAAATGTATGTATGTATAAATGTATGTATGTATGTATGTTAGTAAATGTAGCATGTATGTATAAATGTATGTATGTATAAATGTATGTATGATAAATGTATGTATGTATTAAAAGTATGTTGTATGTATGTATGTATGTATGTATGTATAAATGTTATGTATGTATGTATTAAAATGTATGTATGTATGTTGGGAAAAATGTAATGTATGTAGTATGTATGTATGTATGTATTATAAATGTATGTATGTATGTATGTATAAATGTATGTATGTATGTATGTATAAATGTATGTATGTATGTAGTATGTATGTATAAATGTATGTAAAAGCATGTATAAAAAAGTATGTATGTATGTATGTATGCATGTATAAATGTATGTATGTATAAATGTATGTATGTATGTATGTATGCATGTATAAATGTATGTATGTATGTATGTATGCATGTATAAATGTATGTATGTATGTATGTATGTATGAAATGTTAAATGTTGTAGGGATAAATGTATGTATGTATAAAATGTATGTATTTTATGTATGTATTATGTATGTAAAAAATGATGTATTATAAATGTATGTAGTATAAATGCATGTATGTATGTATTACAAATGTATGTATATAGTATGAATTTATATAGTTTTCCACAATATAATTTTCCTTCTTATGGGACAGTCATATCGCCGATATGGTATGTATTGCATGTAAATGTAATCATTGTATGTATGGCTATGTATGAGTATGTGTACGTATATTATAACAGTATGCATATAATAATAATAATGATAATAGTATACATAATATCCTCATGTATGTATATTATATTACTTTTTTCTGCATGCCTTCGGGTGAAAAAAACCTATTATTATTATTATTATTATTATTATTATTATTATTATTATTATTATTATTATATTTATTTTAAACATGCATATCTTAGTTGTTATTTCCCTTTCAGGTCAGTTAAGTTTTGGTCTTCATCTTTTTCCTTGACTCGTAAGCTCAATCCCTTTTTTTTTCCCTTCCTCCCTCACTTCCTGACCTCACTCGTAAGGTCTTCCCTGGGCAATTGGGCAACCTCCTCCTCCTCTCCTCCTCCCCCTCCTCCTCCTCCTCCCTCCTCCTCCCATCCAACCACCACCACTATGAACCGAAAACCACAGGAAGGGAGAATCTCATACATCGTCAAGAGGGGAGAGAAAAGAGAGAAGAGAGGAGAGGAGAGGGGGAGAGAGGAGAGAGAGGGGAAGAGAGGAGAGAGAAGAGAGAGAAGAGAGAGAGACCCGCACACTCACATATAAGATCCCAGTTTGTCCTTGAACCGATTAAAAGGGGTTCACGATAGGGAGGAGTGAGAGTAGGGAGGGTAAGGGGATGGTTAGAGAGGGGAGGGAAGGGGAGAGGAAAGAGGAGGGAAGCGAAGGGGTTGGGGAGGGGTATGAGGGGGGAGGGGAGGGGTATGAGGGGGGAGGGGAGGGGTTTGAAGGGGAAAAGAAGGGGTTTGAGGGAAGGGAAGGGGTTGGGAAAGTGTGGTTGAGGGGAAGAAGGGGAGAGTGAGGGAATGAGTATAGCGTTCTAGATGTGAAAGAGAGAAAGAGAGAGAGAGAGAGAGAGAGAGAGAGAGAGGAGAGAGAGAGAGAGATTAAGGATATGGGAGAGGGTCAGACACATTCTTTTCTCTCTCTCTCATTTCTCCCCTCTCTCTCTCTCCCCTCTCTCTCTCTCTCTCTCTCTCTCTCTCTCTCTCTCTATCTCTCTCTCTTTCTTGTTCATCGGTTAGAGTAACTTGCCAGATTTTATCACACGAAACTTGAGTTGTTCTGATAAGTTTGTGTGATTTATGGAATAAGTTGTGAGTAGTAAGTTTGTTTCTATTTAGTCTTTGTAGTGTGTGTGTGTTTGTGTGTGTGTGTGTGTGTGTTTTTGTAACTGTGTGTGTGTGTGTGTGTGTGTGCGCTCTATGGAAGTTATTTGTTTCTACGATGATAAAGGTGAGTATTTGGGGGTTTAGTAGTAGTAGTAGTAGTAGTTGTAGTAGTAGTAGTAGTAGTAGTAGTAGTAGTAGTAGTAGTAGCAGTAGTAGTGTTGATAAAAGTAGCAATGAAGATACTACTACTTCCACCACCACTACCACAACTACTTCTACTGCTACTACTACAACCACACACAAACTACACTACTACTACACTACAAAACTACTACACTACTACTACTACACACACTATAACTACAAACTACCACACTACTACTAGACTCTGACTACTACGTACTACTACATCACACTACTACACACTCTACTAACTCTACTAATCTGCTACCTGCTCTACTCTCTCTCTCTCTCTTCTACTGCTTTCTACATCGTTACATAACTCTACTTACTACTGAATGCTATGACTAATTTATCATACGTACAAATTTCTACTATAATTACTCTATTATCTTAGTAATCACCTAGTATATACTGCTATATACTAGTTTGTACTTCTA
>JACEEZ010023445.1:15000-17500 GCA_016584305.1 Chionoecetes opilio | reverse complement strand
GAAAAAAAAATAGAAAAAAAATAAAGATTAATAGAAATTACTTAGGAATAAAAATAAAAAAAGTTGAAATTAATCCCATATGTAATACAACAAATACAGCTTTTTATACATCCCTAGAAGCAAAATTTATGTCTTAATGAATAATAATAATCCTTAAATCGCCATCATGAAAAAACAATAATAATAATAATAATAATGTAGAAATGAATCCCATATATTATACAACAAATACAGCTTTTTATACATCAATAGAAGCAAAATTTATGGCTTAATGAATAATAATGATCCTTAAATCGCCATCATGAAATAAAATAAATGAAATAAATAGATTAATAAAATAATGTAGAAATTAATCCCATATATTATACAACAAATACAGCTTTTTATACATCAATAGAAGCAAAATTTATGTCTTAATGAATAATAATAATCCTTAAATCGCCATCATGAAAAAACAACAATAATAATAATAATAATGTAGAAATTAATCCCATATATTATACAACAAATACAGCTTTTTATACATCCCTAGAAGCAAAATTTATGTCTTAATGAATAATAATAATCCTTAAATCGCCATCATGAAAAAAAAACAATAATAATAATAATAATGTAGAAATTAATCCCATATATTATAAAACAAATACAGCTTTTTTTTTACATCCCTAGAAGCAAAATTTATGTCTTAATGAATACTAATAATCCTTAAATCGCCATCATGGAAGAAAAAAAAGAAGAAGAACGGAGATAATATTGAAATCGTTTCCGCAAATCATGTTTTCATTGCTCTTAATTTCCTCCCTGGGGAAAAAGTGGATTAAATGGCATTATAATTCCTCTCTTCTGCACTCATTATTCTGCTCCATTCTCTTATTAATGCCTTCTTCTCTCCTTCTATTCTTATTTATTCTGTCTATTGTCTAGTTCCTATCTTTACTTTGTTCTCTTCTTCCTTATTTATCGCCTTATTTACTTCCTTCCTTATTTACCTCCTTCCTTATCTACCTCCTCCCATTCTCTTATTAATGCCTTCTTCTCTCCTTCTATTCTTGTTTATTCTGTCTATTGTCTAACTCCTATCTTCACTTTGTTCTCTTCTTCCTTATTTATCGCCTTATTTACCTCCTTCCTTATTTACCTCCTTCCTTATCTACCTCCTCCTCTTTCTCTTATTAATGCCTTCTTCTCTCCTTCTATTCTTATTTATTCTGTCTATTGTCTAGTTCCTATCTTTATTTTGTTCTCTTCTTCCTTATTTATCGCCTTATTTTCTCTTTCTTTATCTACCTCCTCCTCTTTCTCTTATTAATTCCTTCTTCTCTCCTTCTATTCTTATTTCTTTTGTCTATTCTCTATCTCCTATCTTTATTTAGTCCTCCTCTTCTTCCTTATTTATCTCCTTATTTATGTCCTTCCTTATTTATCTCCTCCCCTTTCTCTTATTTTTTCCTTCATCTTTCCTTCTATTCCTATTCTACCTTCTTATTCCTCCTATTTATCTGCCTATTCCTCCTTATTCTGTCTATTCTCTATCTCCTATCTTTATTTAGTCCTCCTCTTCTTCCTTATTTATCTCCTTATTTACCTCCTTTCTTATTTATCTCCTCCCCTTTCTCTTATTTTATCCTTCATCTTTCCTTCTATTCCTATTTCTTTTGTCTATTGTCTATCTTTACTTACTCTTCCTCTCTTCCTTATTTATCTCCTTTCTTATCTACCTCCTCCTCTTTCTCTTATTAATTCCTTCATCTTTCCGTCTATTCCTATTCTACCTTCTTATTCCTCCTATTTATCTGCCTATTCCTCCTTTATTCTTATTATTTATTCCTCCTTTATTTATTTATTTACTTATTATGTCTATTGTTTAACTCCTATCTTGACTTAGCTTCCTCTCTTCCTTCCTCTCTCTCCCCATTCTCTCCTATTCCTTCCCTCTTCCTTTCCTTCTCTTTCTTAAACCATCTGCCTTCCTAACCTCGATTTTTCTTTCAATTTAATAATTTTCTCATATTTTCTTTAGTAATCATATAGTGACGTTCATCTCGTATTAAGAAGGTTTCTGACACGCTATGCTCTCTCTCTCTCTCTCTCTCTCTCTCTCTCTCTCTCTCTCTCTCTCTCTCTCCCCTCTCTCTCTCTCCAGATAGAATTAGGGGAAGTAAGACTGTCACGCAAGAGAGAGAGAAAAGAGAGAAAAGGAGAGGAGAGAGAGAGAGAGAGAGAGATAGAGAGAGAGAAAGAAAAGAGAGAGAATCTGATACACCCGAGAAACTAATCTTCCTCTCTCTTCTCTCTCTCTCTCTCTCTCTCTCTCTCTCTCTCTCTCTCTCTCTCTCTCTCTCTCTCTCCCTTTCTGTTACAATGTCATTAAACAATTTACCCTCATTTACGTCATTTATTGCCCCGTATCTCTCTTTTTATCATTTATCATCATCATTCACCTGTTCCTTGCTTTATTCCATTATTCTCTCCTTTATTCCTGTTTTTTTTTTTCTCTCCT
>JACEEZ010023445.1:0-2500 GCA_016584305.1 Chionoecetes opilio | reverse complement strand
AGAAAATGTATAAGGTAACAGAATAACGAAACGTAACCAAATATAACTTTCTCAATGACATTTTTTATGCTTTCTGTTCTATTATCGAAGAAGGAAGGAAGGAAGGAAGGAAGGAAGGAAGGAAGGAAGGAAGGAAGGAAGGAAAGGAAGTAACAATGAAACGAAGTGTCAGAAAATGTATAAGGTAACAGAATAACGAAACGTAACCAAATATAACTTTCTCAATGACATTTTTTATGCTTTCTGTTCTATTATCGAAGAAGGAAGGAAGGAAGGAAAGAAGGAAAATAACAAGGAAATAAAGTGTCAGAAAATGTATAAGGTAAAGGAATAACGAAACGTAACCTTATATAACTCTTCCTTAATTACTTCTTTTATGCTTTCTATTCTTTTACCGAGGAAGGAAGGAAGGAAGGAAGGAAGGACGGAAGGACGGAGAGAGAGAGGGAGAGAAAGGAGGGAAGGAAAGTAACGGAATAACGAAACGTAACATAATCTAATTCTTCTCATTCAATAATCCCAATTACGTCTTGTATGCTTTCTGTTCTATTACCGAGGAAGGAAGGAAGGAAGTAAGGAAGGACGTGGGGGAGGAAGGAGGGAATGAGGCAAGCACGGGGGGAGAGAGAGAGAGAGGGAGGGGTAGGCAGCGGGCAGACAAGATGCGCAGAACGAAATCAAATCACCGAAGATAACATGAAAATAACAAACCGCAGAAATATAACACAAACGATAATACTAACACCCTACTTACATCACTAACTTCAACTTATTTTAGTGTATTTACCTTCTATATTATCGATAACTCAAGTGTGTATAGCGTTTAGTGGTGATAATTAGTTGTCTGGTCAAGGTAGCTGGTAACTCACACGCGCAAGGTCACGTGATGTGCATGTGCTACCTGGCGGAAGAGGAGCTGCGGTGCGTGCGTGCTTCCGTCACACGGTATACTACTTTTTCGTAATTTGCGACGCGTTGTGTGAGTTCCAGTGACTGTGACGTTACAGGAAGGTGCCTGAAGGTCTTGTCTTCCTCCTGCAGGAGCGTCGCGTCCGTAAGGTTAGTGAGGGGCGAGTGAGAGCGATGAACGTAAGAGAGTGATGTGTTGGGTAGTGGCGGTGCTTGCGTGCTTGATACGGTGTACTTTTTCGTAATTTGCGACGCGTTAAAATTCTAGTGACTGTGATGTTGTGTAAAGGTGCCTGAAGGTTTGCTCTTCCCCCTGCAGGAGTGTCGCGTCCATAAGGTTAGTGAGGGGCGAGTGAGAGCGATGAACGTACGAGGGAGTGATGTGTTGGGTAGTGGCGGTGCTTGCGTGCTTGATACGGTGTACTTTTTCGTAATTTGCGACGCGTTGTTAAAGTTCTAGTGATTGTGAGGTTGTGTAAAGGTGCCTGAAGGTTTGGTCTTTCCCCTGCAGGAGCGTCATGTCCTTAAGCTTAGTGAGGGGCGAGTGAGAGCGATGGGAAGTGAGGCATGTGTGTGTTGTGTGAGTGAGGTGGTGGTGGTCAAGGTAAAGATACACACAGTTCTATGCACGTGGTCACACTGTCCGGCCGGCGCTCCCCTGAATGCGGTTATGAGGAAGGGTAGTTTTGTTAATGAATTACCTTAGTTATTCATGTATTCACTTGATTACTTTGAAGAATGTGATTAAAAGTCGATTGTCTTAATTTCTTTTACGAGTCACGTGATGGACGGTGAATAGCTCCTCCTCCTCCTCCTCTTCCTCCTGCTCCTCTTTCTCCTCCTCTTCCTCATCATCGTTATCATCATAGATCAAACTCCCTCCCTCCCTCCCTCCCTTCCTCCCTTCCTCCCTCCCTTCCTTCCTCCTCTCCTCACACCCCCAATCTCCCCCTCCTTTTCCCCCTACCGATACCTCCCCCCCTCCCTCTCACTACCCCGCACTCCCCCTCCTCCCCCTCCTCCCCAACACCCCCCCTTTTCCCCCCTACCACTACTTCCCTCCTCCTCACCCTCACTACCCCCTTCCCTCACCTCCACTCCTTCTCCCCCACACTCCCACTCCTCCACTACCGCTCCCTCCTCCACCTCCTCCCTCTCACTACCCCCTTCCCTAACCTCCACTCCCACTTCTCCTTCCTCTTCCTTCTTCACTCTTACCTCTTACCTCTCCTCCCTCTATCCTACACTTCCTCCTCTTACTTCATCCACTTTCCTCTCCACTTTGCTCTTACCTCGCCTCCCACTTCTCTCACACTCAACCTCACGAAAATCCTTCCTACCATAATTTTCTCTCACTTACCTCTCTCTCTCTCTCTCGTCTCTCTCTCTCTCTCTCTCTCTCTCTCTTCTCTCTCTCCTCTCTCTCTCTCTCTCTCCTTTTCCTCCATCCCTCACAATTTCCCCCTATTTTCTCCTCTTCCCGTCTCTCCTCACTTTTCTCACTTTCTTTTACGTCCTGTCACTCACACACTCACACACTCATAGACAAATGACAACAGAAGTAACATTCTAGTTTTTTTTTTTATTTTTC
>JACEEZ010023444.1:0-48187 GCA_016584305.1 Chionoecetes opilio | reverse complement strand
CCCCAAAACATTCTCATCAAAACCCAAATTATTTTTAAAAAATCCCAAAAACATTCTCATATTTTTAAAAAATCCCAAAACATTCTCATATTTTAAAATCCCAAAACTTTCCCCATACTTAAAAACCCCCAAAAACATTTCCCCAATTTAAAAAACCCAAAAAAAATTCCCTCCTAAAAAAAAATTTTCCCAACATTAAAGATCTTCTCTTTTCCCCAAACCCCTTCTTACTGTCCCCCCCCTCCCCCCCTACATCCCTTCCCCAAGCCTTTTCCCCCTCCCCACCACACCCAAAAAAATACATAAGAACATAAAAAAGAAAGGGAAAGCTGAAAGGGGCCCCGCAAAGACCTAAACGGGGGATTTTCCTGTTATAAACCTACAACACTCACCGCAGCCCCCCCGGCCTCGTTGCACACAAAATTTCGCTTTGTATTGCACACACTTTTCCCAAAAATTTGGGCACCCTCCCCGGGAAAAAGAAAAATAGAAAGGGGGGATAAAAAGACCCCAGAAAAAGCAAAAACGTACATTGATAAAAGGAGAGAATGTGCAAAAAGAAGAAAATGAAGAAAAGAAAAAAAAAATCACTTATTCAAACCCTACCTATTCAAAATTATTTTCCATAAACTAATAAAACCCTATTTGAAATTTTTGGAAAACGGGTTCAGGGAAACTCAAACCCCTCTGGGAAAATTTAAAAACCAAATAAGGGGAAATATATTTATGTTTTTTCGCTTTCCATAAGAAAGGGAATTAAGAAAAATGTTTTTTAAATTTTAAAAGGGGGGGGGGCCATTTTTGGGCCTCCGCCTCCCTGCCAGCCTGGACGCGAGCGTTGACTTTTCTGGCGGTGATTGTAAAATACTTAGCCCCTTTTAATTGAACGGACGCCATCGGGCCCTAGGGAAAAAGCGGACCAAACCCTTAAAAAGTCCGTTACAAATTTTTTTATATTTTGTATTTTATTACTTTTTTTTTCCGAGGTCTGGGAAAAAGGGGGTTATTGGGGAGGTTATTTTTGGGCTAATAAATATTTTTTTTTTGGGGGGGGAAGTAGTATTAGACTTTACTAGTAAGGAAAAATTCCCCAGGCTAGGGGGTAATTTTTAAATTTGTTGGGTTTTAGATAAAACCTGGGGTTTCCAAGGGGGGGCGGTTGTTTTGCCCTAGGTTTCCCCCGCCAGGGGGTTTTGGTTTAAAATTTTGGATGGGTTTAAATTTACCTAGTGTGGGGGGGGGGAGGGGGGCTTCCCCTTTTATTATTTCTCCTTCTTTTTTATCTGCTCTTTCTCTTTACTCTTTTTTGGGGTGCGACGGGGAAAACACATCAGTCTTTTTTTCCCGACAACATAAAACTCTCATTTACACTGAGCACCCCTGACCCCCAGCTAATGGCGGTATTTTAATCAGCCTTCAGTTTTGCGATAGGAAACATAACATTTTTCCCTTCTCGGGAAAACACTTTTGGGACTCAGGCTGGTAATTAACAATTGGGAAATAAAAAATTTTCCTTTTTTCCCCTTGCCCCCGGGAACTAAAAACCCTCCGCCACACCCAAAGTTGCTTTTCGAGACCAGCCTTTTAACCCGATTCCACCATAAGGTTAAACTGTTTGTATTTATTTTCCCTTAACTATATCAAAGGGAAAATTACCCCAGAGCAAAAGGGAAAATTTCTGACTCCCCTACAAAACCCTCTAAAAATATGTTTTCCGCGTATTTTTTTTTTTCCCCCACCCAAAAACGCGCATTACCACAGGTTCAAAACTTTTTTGGGAGGGAAGGGGGGAGAGTTTTGGGAAACCCCTATGGCAACAAAAAAAAGTGAAAACACGCGGGGGGGGCCGGGCAAAGGCTCCCCCCCGAAGCCACATGGGATCGAACCCGGATGGGAAAAACGCTAGAAATTTCCCCCAAAAATTTTTTTTTTCTTTCCCCCAAAAGTAAATTTTGGTGTAAAAAACTTTAATCCCCTTTATATAAAACCCTTTTTGACCCCCGAAACCCCAATCACGGGTTTAAAGTCCCCAAAATACCCGACTTTTGGGTTTTTACCTAACCTAATCTGACTGGTCAAGTTATTGCTGGTTTTTTAATCCCTGCTTGCAGAAAAACACGGGAAAAAAGCTAATTGGGTTGTAAAAATTTTAGGTACTGTAATTAAAGATCGGGGGTGGAACTGTCGCCGAAAAAAGGGAAACCCAATCGTTGACGTTAAAAAAATTGGGAAACCCATTTTGGCCCGATGGCGGAGATTTTTCATGCAGTTCTATAAACTTGGGGAAAAAGGGTTTTTCCCACCGTCACGGGCCCACACCGTTACAGTTTTGGGGGTCAAAAACACTCAAACACCGCAGCTGCTAAACCATATTTAAAATTTATCCCAATCAAAACCAAAGGGTCCCGAAAAAAAAAAAAAAGAAATCTTAAAAAACCAGGCGAGAGCGGGTCTAGTCCATCCTCTTTTTTTGGACGGCTTGAACGCAAATTGGGGGAAAATTTTTTTAAAGGGGATCCCAAAAAAATTTCCTATATTTACCCTTTCCTTCACATTTTCCACGGGGGAAAAATTTTGGGCCTATTTCCCACACCCACATACGCCTAATCAAAAAATATATCCATGCAAAGACTACTGTATACGGGGCTTGCTACTCGGGTTACCGGTAGGGGCTTTCCCAGTACGTAAAAGGCCAATGCCGCGTTCCTGACTTTTTTTTGGGAACCTCACCCCCATTTCCCCCTAGGGTTTTATCGTTTTAAAAGGCGTATTTTGTAGTGTCCTTCTGGAGAAAAAATTTATCTTTTTTAAGCTCCGCCCTGTTTGCCATCACAAAATAGGGTTGTAGCGCTGCCAAAGCTTTTCTTGATTTTGGGGGGGAGAGAAAAAAAGGGTCGTACACTTCATTCCCTCTTACAAGGTTAAAGGGAATTTATCGTTAAGGGTTGACATTTTTGAAGGCCCCGCAAAGAGTATTAGCGTAAATTGTCTGTTTTACACATCGATATCAAATTTGGGTTTGAGCTCTTAGGGGGGCCCTAGCATTGTTTTTTTAAACTTATAGATGGATTTGATTTTTAAATGAAAGGGTTTGGGCGCTAGAAACTGTTTTTTTGAATATCAAATTTGCTACACACCCATTTCACGATGTGCTTCCCGAGGATTTTTAAAATGCTTTCATGGACCTGTACTTTTGATTTACGTGTCCCTACATCTAGTTTCACGAATTATTTTTTCCCTAAACCTAGATGAATGGGTTGTTTCACCCCTCCATTGCATCCCCCCCCTTTTAAAAACATCCATGGGCGGGTGTTTGGGGGGTCGGGTGTGTATAAAACGTGGGGGGTGGGTGGGTGTTGGGGGGCGGATGTAGATGGGCGTGGGGTGGGGGGGAAATGTTTTGGGTGGGGGGTTGGGGGTGGTGGGGGGGGGTGTGTGTGGGCGGATTTTGGGGATGGGCGTTTTGGGGGGTGGGGTGTTTTGGGGGGCGGATGATGGGGGGCGTGTGGGGGGGTTGGGGTTTTGGTGGTGGGCGGGGGGTGAGGGGCGTGTGGTGGGGGGGGTGTGTGGGTGGGGGGAGTGGGGTGGGTGGTGGGGTTTGGGCGTGTGGGGGTTTTGGTGTGTGGTGGGGGGGGTAGGCGGATGGGTGTTTTGGGCGTGTGGGGGGTTGGGGGGGTGGTGGGGGGGGGGTGGGTGCCGGGGTGGGGGGTGGGTGTGTGGTGGCCCGTGGGTTCCCACACAGAGCCCCTTTTCCTACGGGGTGTTGGGAGATGAATCAAAACTGATGAAATTTTTCGTATTCGGGGCCCTGCGATAGATTTTTTAAAAAGGCTTTTTTTTTGTGTAAATTAACATATATCCCAAAATTTATACATTTCTATTGAAAATGTAATATCACTCAGAATATATTTAAGTTTTTGGGAACTATACTATAGCAATAATACCCCAAAGTTTTGGCTAAGCCAGCAAACATCCCAAAGACGATTCGGACCATTGAAAAATTCGGGGATTTTGGGAAAATTTTTTCCCAGACGTCGCTGGGGAATTTTTTAAAATTTGGGGAATTCCCTTTCCCGTTTAAAATTTACCTACTCTATCCTTACAAATCCTTACCTACTATTTAAAATTTAAAAAACATATCCTTTGCATGTCGTGCGCATTTTTTGAATGTTTAAATTGGATGAGAAATTTTAAAAGGAAAAAAAGAAACCAATTTTCGGGAGGAGTTTTGAAAAAGATTTTTCATTCCGCATTGATTGGGGCCCGGGGCCCTTTAAACCACCACCCACACCCCCAATGTATAAATTTTTTTTTTTAGGAAAAAAGTAAAATACGCTGCCGAAGTGTATCGCTCATTTTCCATGCACCCCCCCCAAAAGGGGGAAAATATAAGTGGGGGGAGCTTAAATAAGTAAAAATTTTAAATTCCCCCAAAAGGGGAGGACAAAATCGCCCCTTAAAAAGATATAAGGGGTATTTTTTTCCATGCCCCTGGAAGGGAAAATTTTTCTTATTTAACCCGCCCCCCTTTCTTTTTTCTCTTTTTTCGTGCATGAAAACTGATAGATTCGTTCCCCGGCAGGGAATTTTTAATTTTTTTCCTGTAAAAATTTACAGTGGTGGGGGTGGGGGGTGGTTTCAAAGCCTGGCCAATCAGAAACGCCGGGATGAGGGAAAAACTTATCAGAATTCCTTCCCCCTAAATTTTTTTCCTTTTTCCCTTTAAATTTTCCCTCCAATTTAAAAATTCAGTACATTTCCCCACGAAATGCAAAGGATACGTATTTTAATTTTAAAATAGGTAAAGGGGTAGGAAAAGGGGTAGAAAAGGTGACTCTTAACAGGGAAGAGTCACAAATATTAAAAATTTCCAGCAGTCGGGAACAAATTTTCCCAAACCCTTTGAATTTTTCAATGTGTCCAAACTTCGTTGATGCTTGCTGGCCCCTTTGCACCAAAACTTTGGGGTTTATTGGGTATAGTATTTGGCCCAAATTTCTTAAAATATTCATGAGTGATAATTTTCATTTTTCAATAAAAAATGTAAAATTTTGGGATATATGTTATATCACACAAAAAGAAAGCCTTTTAGAGAAAACCCATCGCAGGGCACAAATAGAACATTTAAACAGTCGATTCAGCGCCCAAAACGGGAATTTAGGTTTTCTTTTCTTTCCCACGGGCCCACCCCACACCCACCACCCCCCAGGGGACCCACCCCCCACCACACACCCCCCCCCCACCACACGCCCATCACCCCCCCCCCCCAAACCCCACAACCCCCCCACCAAAACTCCGCCCACCACAGCCCATCAAACCCCTTTCCCCCCCCACACCCCAACCCCCCACACGCCCCTCATTTCATCCCCCCCCCCCACACGCCATCACACACCCCCCACCCCCCACCCCCATGGATGTTAAACGGGGGGGATGCACTGGGGGTGAATTTACAACCAGCAAAATTTATCTAAGGGTTTTGGGGAAAGAAAAATTGTTTAAACGTAGATGTAGGTACAACGTAGCCTACATACGTTTTCAGGTCCCTGAAAGCATTAAAAATCCTCGACGCACATCGTGAAAAGGCTGTGTGCAAATTTGATATTTAAAAACAGTTTCAAACGCCCTAAACTTCAGTTTTTTATAACCAAACATAGATTAGAAAACAAAGCTAGGGCCCTCTAAGAGCTCAAAACAATTAGATATCGATTTTTGTTTAAAACAGACAATCACGCTACTACTCCCCTTTTCTGTGGGGCCCTTTAATTAAAGTCAACCTTTAAAAAAAATTCCTTTAGCCTCTCCCAAAAGGTAAGAAGTTACGACACTTTTTCTCTCGGGAACATCAAAAAAGAGCTTTGGCAGCGCTACAATCTTTTTTTGTGATGGCAAACAGGGCGGGGGCTTAAAAAATATATTTTTCTCCAGAAGGACACTACAAAATCCGGGCCCATACTGCTACTTCGTAAAAGGTTTTTTCTTTTTTTTATCAAAAAAAAAACATTTTTAAACACACTCAAGAAAAAGCCATTAAAGAGACTGATGAAAAAATGCATGAATTAAAATTCATTTAAACTCTTTTGCCATTTAGTATTGGTTTCGAGGGCAAAAATTTTTTCATGGAGCATATTTAATAGAAAACGGAATTTTAATTTGCTTTCCATCGATAATTTTGGTTTCCCGATAAAAAAATTGCCCCCCCCAACCCCTTTTTTTCATAAATTAAAGGGCCCCTTCCATTTGGAATTTCAAGAACCCGTTCACGGAACCAAGAGTTAAAGGGGTTCCATTTTCGCACAAAAACCTGGGTCCGAGGCAAAGCCGTAGGCCCAGCAAAACCCGTGAACTTTTTCTTTCTCACATTCAGGTGGGTAGCTTGGGTTTGAGTTTTCAGTTCTAAAAAACCAAAGGGCGCCTTGGGGGCCCCATATCTCTTTTTCGTGAAGGGTTTTCCCCATGCAAAAAGTCGGGGGAGGATGCAGAAAGGCATAAAAAAAGGGGGCCCGGTGGAGTCCATGCGTTCCCGCGATCTGAAATTTAAAATGATCCCTTCACATAGCCAAACTACTAATATCTCTCCCATCTCTCTCTCTCTTTAAAATTTCCCTTCGCCCGCTTTAGTTATGTTTGTAAACAAAAAACCCGGGGTTTTTGCGTTCCATTTGTGACACGGACCCCCAAAACCCCGAAACCCCCGAAAAAGGGGGAAAAAAACTTTTTCATGCAACTTGGGGACAAATGGAAGAGGCCTTTTTGCGGTTTAAAAAAATAAATAACCTCATAAACGGGAAAAATTTCCCCCAAATTTTTGATTTATTTTTTAAGTTAACGCTAATTTTTGCATGGTCCCAATTAATTTATTAAAAAAACCCGGGATATATCCAAAGGAAAAACTAATTAAAATTTCCCCTTTTATTAATATGGGTCCATTTTATAATTGTCTGGGAAAAAATAAAAAAGGCCCCAAGAGTTTTAAATGAAAATTAAATTCATGCATATTTCTTCGTTTCATAATGACATTTTTTGTGTGCTTTTGTTTTTATTTGGGTAATATTATAGAAAAAACCCCTTTACGAAAAATAAAAGTTTTTCATTAAAACTGATAAAAACCCTAGTCTAAATGGATTTATAGAACACCTTTTACCTTGCCGTCAGCCTTTCCCTGGTCCCTTTTTGGGGAGTTGATGCGGGGTGCCCTTAAAAAGTCCCGGGATACAGTAGTCTTTGACCCGGGAAAGATATGATATGAAAATGATTAGCAGGGCCCGTAACATTTAAAAAAAAATAATAGATAAAATACTCCCCGTCCACTGATACCTCCTCCCTCATACGTCCTTCAATATCTGATTCCAAATGATCTGGAATAAATGAGAATTGTTACCGTCAATAAGGCTTCAGAGCTGGGAGTTCATGTGTTGCAAATCTGCACCTACTTTATAATTAAAAAAAGCTTCTGACAAAGTGCCTGATAGAACTTTTTTGTGGAAATTAGAGTATGAAGGACGACAAGATGTGAATGTCTTGAAATGGATGGACTTCCTGAAACCGGAGGGCAGATGAGAACTGATAAAAGATTGTGAGTCTGGATGGAAAAGGTGTGATAAATGAGGTTCCACAAGGCTCGGTGTTGGCAGAGCCGTAGATAGAGAGCCCAGAGCCCTATCTATGCCTCTGGGTGTTGTTACTTATATATGTTCCAGAGTAAACACTACATTGATGACACGATGAATGGTTTAAAAGTTATGTGAGCATATTTGTGGATGATGTAAAATCATGAAGATAGTGGAAAAGTTGGAGGATTGCAAGCTGCTGCAGGAAGATTGGATGAAGTTTGTAAATGAGTCAGAAGTGGCAAATGGAATGTAATGCATAAAAGTGTCAAATATTAGAGTTTGGAATGAGTAAAAACAAAAAGGAATACAAAAGGGAAGTAAGATAATTACCAACTGTAGTGAAGTGAAGGACCTGGATTAATAATTCAAGACAACTTATCACCAGACAAGCATTTATGTTGCAACATATAAGCTGACGAACATTGGAACACTTTTTGTTCATATGGGTAAGAACATACTAAGAAAGTTGATGGTCTATGGTCTACGCTAGTGTATTAGACTATGCCTTCTGGGTATGGTCTCATAAGAACATAAGAAAATAAGGAAGCTACACTGGGCAAGAGGCCTCTGGTGCCTACATGGTTAGTAAGTAAAAACCCTGTTTCCAAAACAACAAAAGAAAAAAGACAAAAAGACAATCAACCAAAAAATACAAAGAGCAACCACAAAATTGTTCACATAAAAAGAGGCAACCACAAAATTGTTCACATAAAAAGGCAACCACAAAATTGTTCACATAAAAAGAGCAACCACAAAATTGCTCACATAAAAAGAGCAACCACAAAATTGTTCACATAAAAAGAGCAACCACAAAATTGTTCACATAAAAAGAGCAACCACAAAATTGTTCACATAAAAAGAGCAACCACAAAAATTGTTCACATAAAAAGAGCAACCACAAAAATTGTTCACATAAAAAGAGCAACCACAAAATTGTTCACATAAAAAGAGCAACCACAAAATTGTTCACATAAAAAGAGCAACCACAAAATTGCTCACATAAAAAGAGCAACCACAAATTGTTCACATAAAAGAGCGACCACAAAAATTGTTTCCAGGCTGTTTGATCGGGTATTTAAGAAGTTGGGTTTGCCATCATTGGAAGAAGAGGAGACTTGATAGCAGTGTTAAGAGCTTGGATGGGAGTGGAAAAAAATTGACAAAGAAGACATAATGTTACGAGACCTGGGAATCACGAAGGGACACAAAGAAACTGAAAAAGGACAAAATCTTTGAAGGATGTTAAGAATAGTTTTCTTTATCAATATTTGTATGATTTGTGAAATAACCTGGACAATGATCAAGCAAATACCAAGAGTATTCACGAGGTTAAAATTGAAATTGACTCAATGATATACTGGAGACCGGGACCTCACGAGTATATCTTAATATTACATATATCACAACTAGGTAAATACAACTACTTATACAGGTAAAATGAACACACACACACACACACACTTATACAGTAGTGAAGCCTCTGCTCCTGCTGGGATTTTGAAGTCACAACTCCTTG
Source organism: Chionoecetes opilio (assembly GCA_016584305.1). Lineage (NCBI taxonomy): Eukaryota > Metazoa > Arthropoda > Malacostraca > Decapoda > Majidae > Chionoecetes > Chionoecetes opilio. The sequence goes on along the minus strand of JACEEZ010023444.1, from coordinate 39,061 downwards.
CTTTACATCCCATACCTATTCTTCTGCTGGTAGAACAGGGGTTACAATGTGAATGGAGACAAGCCCATAAAATATGAGCATGTGTGTATGCGTGAGTAAAGCCATGTTGATGTACAGTATGTATCAGTATACCGGCACACAAGCATATGGGTACTTATTTATGTCAAAAATATTTCTTTCTTCATATATAGAGCCTTCTTGAACATGCCTTTTCCCTAACATGTGGGATGGCAACAAACACAGAGCAGTTAGAATCCAGTACATCTCTGCACCGGGCTTTCACAAGTATACCCTTCTGCTCAGCGTTTCGTAGAATTTAGCACTATAAGGGGACGGGCTCCTAACCCATGCACCCTCGTCCATTTAGCCCCCCTATGACACGCAGGAAATATGGAGCCTACGCCATTTAGTGAAGAAATAGTGGCTCTGAAAGTGAAGTAAGTGTTGCCTGAAGTCAAGTGTGGTGAAGGCAAGAGTTCAGAACAGCAGGGTTCAGGCTTGCGTAACAATAGTTTAAAAGAAGCACGAGAAAGAGCTTTCGTAACAATGCTGTATAGAAGTGGGATTTTCGTAACAATATATAAAATACTCCCCGTCCACTGATACCTCCTCCTCATACTAACCCTTCAACATCTGATTCCAAATTATCTGCAATAAAATGAGAATTGTAAGCCTGGTGTCACGGGGCACTATATGCTACCCTGGCTGACAGCACCATAGAGTGGCCTAGACCTCTGTGTAGTCATGTTTTTACACCATCATGGCAGTGAAAATAATAGGTTACGATAATATATGAAATCAACAAAATACAGAGGGTGACTAAGTGAGAGGAGTGTGTATGTGAGTAAATGTTTTAAATTGTAATTCCACAATTTTGCATTAAATATATACTGTATGTCCATGGTGTATGAGTATTAGTGTAGAATGTAGTATTAGTAGGATGGTTAAAGTTTAGGTATACAATCTGACTTAAATATTTGTGAAAAATCTTGGTTGTTAAGTGCCAACCCACGTGTTTTGGAAGGTCATTTGTACGAAGAAAGAAAAATAATAAAACCCATTATGAGTAATTAATGGGACAGCCAGTCAATTCGCAGATATAAGCATTAGTCAACACACAAATCCACCTTATTTCCTATATGCTAAAAGAGAGAGAGAGAGAATTCTTTACCATCTATCAAGGTTAAATCAAATGTATGAACAACATTCTTGCATAGTTTTACCTTAATGAGTATGTGTGCTATTTAACCTTACCCATAATCATTTTGACATCATCAGCGGTGAGAGACCAGAACTTTGTAACGAGATTTTGTTTATTTCACAAATATCAGATCTACTTAATGGTATCATAATGGTCACTAGTGAAGAAAATCTGGAATAACTGAAGTGTCTTTATAGAATTAAGACAAGGATACAAAATCATTCTTGATAATCTATTTCAACTTAGCAAACAATGTAAATTTTTATACTAAAGCAATAAAATGGAATACAATAAAAACTGCGAGTGAAGGCCTTTCACATCTGCATGGCTGACAAATAAAAAAAAAAAATTATATATGCAAATATAAATATGTGAATGTTTGTTCAGGAGACCTACAGTAGCCATTCTCGTGGATTAGAGTTATCAGCTACCGTAGATAACAGTGAAGTCGCCAGTTCAACGTTTCTTTGTTATTTACAGACGTGTGGTGGCGTTAATACTTACATTTGTACATCCATGATTTCAGGAAAGTTAGAAGGGACTATCTGGAAAGTCTGTGTCATTTGTGTCTTCATCTGCGTCATATTAGGGCTATAAATGAACAAATTACAAAAATAAAACCGAGTGGCGACCTTGCTATACCTACTACAGTAAAGTCGCCAGCCTAGTATTTTAACCCAACAGTTGAGTGCCACTCTGGGGAATTCAGGGAAATTAGAGGTAAAGTACAACAAGTCTGGTATATATATTAGCTGCGGAAGATGCTTGGATATATAAAAAGTCCTCTGCCAACGTGAAAAACAAATTCTATTCAAGTTTTAAAGATCTGGCAAGTCTGTGTCCTGCCGCCCGAAAGGTGATCAGCTACTGTCTGTCGTCGCGCCAAGAAAAACTTTGAGAAGCAAAATGCGCAACAGTTATATTGCAGATACAAAGCATAAAACAATGCTGAAACAGGGTAGATTATACAGTCATGACATAAACTACTGTGTATCATCTTCAGTGGCACATAAAATCAGTAGTGATGCTATAATCATAATATTTGGCGCCTGGCGACATCACTGCAGGTGGCGACTTCACTGTTATCTACGGTAACTAATCTGAAAAATTCTGCACGAAATAATATGGAATATTTGTGTACTAAGTCATAGATACATTCTCATGTCTGTATACCCATGACTTTATGGCAGCAGGATCTATATTTCTATAGCTGTAATTCATAGCTTTCCATACATTGTCATTAAATCCCAACACGTGTTTCAAGTTTTGCCCTCCAGACACACCGGTGAAACAGTCACTTTCCCTAATCTTTTGCAACCAATCCTGGATTTTGTATTTGGTATACACTCTGCTCCTTCCTAATGACTTTTTTCTGTATTTTAACTATGACTTCATACCATGCTTACTCCTCTACAATCACCACATGCATTCTTGTCTCTGCTTCTGATCCTGACAAAACTTATCTCTGTCTAGTACTTTTTCAAATTATAACATTATATGCATTAAATTCAGTTGCATAAACATCTATATTTCAACATTTCAGCTATTATCTGAACTATGCCTGAGATATATTGTCTTTTTAATTTCTAACTACTGTACATATATTGCTTCCAATTGTCAATGAATGTTTACCAGCCAGTCTTAAGAACATCATGCTGTGATATATTTTTACTTGCTATACTTTTGATGGTCATATACCAGAAGGATGTTCTTAAAAAATAAGCCTTTTAGGGATAAATAAACACTGGTGAACATTGTGGGATGCTTTATACCTTTATGCCTAGCTTATAAGATGACCATTGCTTTTTGATAAATTTTCTGGTGATTGTAGTTTTGCTTAGTGCACCCTGATGTGATGCCATTGATGACAGTGTATGCCAGAGGCAACTGTAGTTATTGACAGGTTACAAAATTCAGCAATACGTACTGTTATTTTCTTTATCCTGTCAAAACCAAGGCATTGCTCCAGACAAAATTCACGTCTTATCGAAGCTTTTAAAGTAATCGTCCAGACCATTTCATCATTCCTGATTTAATGCAGTCAAAATATAACCATTATCAAATATATCAACAATATGTTGTCACTTTTTGCATCCAGTCACCCGTTTTTAAATAATCCGCAATCAAAATCTGCAAATTCCCCGCGCTTCCAAAACGCTCCTGCACACTAGCAGACAACGCACCACGGCTCGGTGACGTCACCCAAGGCAGCCCCCCCCCACCCCCCCCCCGCGGTAATCCAGAAGCATGTGAATACAGAAATATATATAGTACTAGAAGAATTTTGGGTGTTTCTGATATATTTCTTTTGCGATATGGCATATACTTGCATCCTTTATGGGTGCAGCAAGAAAGCTGTGCCTTTCCAGAGCTTAGCACCCGTTTCCGACCGATATGGCCACGAGGAGTGTGTGGAGGTTTGTGCGTCGGGGGAAGGCAGGTTGTGTGATGCAGATTGTGTCCCCCGTGACGTCATCACAATTTTCGTGTGGCACGGAACGGGCTGATTTTTCCCCCCGCTTTTCACAAAGTTCTTTAAAATGCGGAAATAAGGCATGGATTTTTTTTTTTTTTGGGGGGGAAGGTTTTTTGAATAAATATTCAATTTATTTAAAAGAAAATTGGGTTTGGATGATTTTTAAGCTGAAAGCATAGGGCAATGCTCGCCCCATTTTTTATAATACGAAATCTTTTAATATGCACCTATCAGGCTTCAAAAACTAAATAGTGTCCTAATCAAAAATCAAAAAACTTTTAAATGTACAAAAATTTTTAAAACAAATTCATATCCTGGAGATCTTTATAACCCTTTCTTTATATCGTCTCTAATAAACAAAATCTAATCACAGCATAAAAAAGGTCTTGCTATTACCATACTTAAAACATACAACCCAAAAAAACATGATTGCTTTTCTAGCGTACAGTCACTAAAAAAGCTTCAGTCTCCCAAAAAAATGAACAAAAAAAACTAGTCAAAAGTTACCACGTTTCATTACTTTTTTTCACACCATTCATTTTTTTTGCGTACCTGTTCCTCTTCTGAAGGCGTGAAAAGTCATTTTTGATTTTAAAGTCTTGCGAATCTCATCAGTTCTTCCCCTTAATCAGTTGCCACAGTTTTAAAAGTCACGCCCCAAAAGGGGGCCTTTTTGATGTCCGGTTTAGCACCCAAGATGAGTTCAAAAAGGGGCCCCCTGGTCCCCGCACAACAACGAACAAAAAACCTTAAAGTTTGAAAATTAACGTAAGCGTAAATTTAAAAAGAAATTGGGAAAACGGGCCCAAAAAAATGGGTTAAATGTTTAGAATGGACTCATCTCAGGTAGTTAGTGCAGTCAATGGGGAATTTAAAAGGTTAGACAATTTCATGGTTGGGGATGCAAGGTGGATGAAAGGTAGTATAAGGACGGGGAACTATCACGGGGTGGGCCCTTTTCCCCCCTTTTGTAGTTCCATTTTTTTATGTTCTTAATGGGGGAAACCCTTTTGACAATAGTCAATAGCAAAAAAAATGTCCACACGGGTTAAATGAATTTTTTTATAATACTTTTAATGGTCATGATCCCCCTTCTTCCTAAAGGGAAAAAAGGGGAAACGGGAAGTTAATTTTTATTTCTTGAGGATGGTGAGGGGGTTTGGGGATATGTAAATATTACAACACCCCCCCCCGTCACACATGCCTTCACATATATTTCCCCATGCTAATAATTATACTTATCTCTTCATATGTTCACATGTTATGTAGCAACACTGTACCAACCTCGAGGTATCTTTTCCCCCCAGTCGCAAAATCGCAGCATCCTGGCCGGCCGCTAACCCCCGAGTCCCGTCGGTGGCCCTCTGTCCCCTCCGTAACCTAAATAGACCCAAAGGGAAGATCCCCAGTTTCCTTCAGAAGCCATCCCTCTCACGCAGAATCACCAGTGGTCACAAAAACGTTTGTAATGTTTTCGTTCATAAACCAAGGTGTTTGTGCAGCAATAGTCCCCCTTTCAGCTTGGGGGAGTTTGTATTTTTCCTCAAAGGGCTAAACAATAAACCCTCCCACCCCTTAACCCTTTCGTGCCCAGACTTTCCTTTGCCATATCAATCGTTTTTTTTAAGCCAAAATTTACAAAAATAACGTAATATCCAAATTAGTAGTGAAAAAGACACTAAAAGGTCAACGGGTAACTAAAAAGCATTGCTCCTATGTATGTGGACCTATACAACAGCCTTTGGTTGGGTCTGCGTTTGTGCAGAATGGGGGGTGCACAGGTGTCCAGTAGCTTTCTAGTACTTTGATCTATAGTATGTCCCCTAATTGCCTGTCTTTGTTCTTTTTTTTTATTTTTGCTCAGTACTTAATTTTATCCTTACCTTTTTTTTTTTTTTTTTGTATTTTCCCCCGGGGGCGAGAAAAAATTATTATTATTTTATTTAATTAAAATTGTCAAATGGAAACCCCAAAAATTAAAATGGAAATAAGTTCTGGGACTCGGGGGTTAATCCGGGAATTTTTTTTTAATCCGGGGAAGTATTTAGCAAAAAATTGACTGGAACTTGACCAATGAAACGATTTGATTTCCAGTTTTCTTCAAAACAATAACAGACAAAAAAAAATGGGAGACGTGTCACTCTTCCACTGGCTACTCAGTTTGTCAATTACTGAGCACTATTGCATTTTTAAATTTGGGGTTTAAAATCAAAATCGAACTAAAATATGAAATAAAAAAAAAAAAAATTTTCATGCCCTTAATCCTTTTGCTACTGATGAGAAGGCTTGTTTTTGGGTTTTCCCAAATAAAATGTAGCTTTCTCAAGTACATAAATTTCAAAGGCAGCTTCCCCAAAACTAAAGCTTTTTTCAAAAATTCGAACATTCAACCTTTTGAAATATGAATGAGCAGTACAGAAGGAATGATAGATTCTAAACCATGAGGGAAAAATGCATTACTGGATAAAAATGACAAGCAGCATCGTGAAGAGTGCAAGAAAATTGGATTAAAGGACTGATACAGTGCTAAGATAAGGGGGATTGAGGTGGTTTTGGGCACGTGAAGAGGAGAGCAGGGGTTTAGGCATTGGGGGGAAATGTTAGAGTGGAAGTTCCCGTCACCGTCCCCCGGGAGGCCAAGGAGACATGGGGCAGTGTATTTGAAGAGGATTGGCAGCTTGGGCATTTAAGAATTTAGGCAACGGATAATATTGGGAAGCTATCTGGGCCTTCTAACCCCATAAAAAATAAAAGAAAATCCCACATAATAAAAAGAAAAGGTGAAGCTACAACAACCTTTTCCTAGAGGGGAAGAGGGAAAAGTGGGGGAGTATTTGTTTGGGGAGGGGGAAAGTGGAAGAAGAAAAAACAACAACATTTTTTTGGGTGACCAGGAAAATAAAAGAAAGAAAAAAAAAGAAAAATAATAAGATAGAATAAGAGTAAGGAAAAAGAAAAGAAAAAAACAAATTTAAAGACCCAGACAGCAAGAAGAAAAAATGTCGGGAGTGCCGTTGAAAAGGCCTTATTTCCCCACCAAAACTGAAAATGAACGGATGGGGAAAAAAATGACGTTAAAAAGAAGAAAAAGGCAGCATTATACCTTTAGGAAGTCAGATCCAGGAGGGGAGTCATCCTGCGTTCTCCCTTATTGTCGTCATCAAACAGGGGAGGTGGGTCGTCCTTATGGTAGGTGCCCACTGGTCCCTTCTTTAGGGTGGCGGCTTCACTTGGGGAGGGGGAAAACCTCCTCCTCGTCCCCCCTCCATGCCTGAATGAAAGGTAAACACAAGGATGAAGGGTTTTTTTTTTGTTTGTTTATATCAAATTTTAGGGCAGACCCCAAAACATGAAAAAGGGGAAAACTACAAATGTTTTTCGTGACAAAAGCAGGCACGCCGAAAAATACGAGATGGGCATCAAACCCCCCCAAATGGGGATATTGCTCAAAGCAACAATCACAGGAGCAGAAAGCCCCAAAGCTTCATATCAATAGTGGGGTTTTTTCTGGGAGCATTGATTAATTCAGCCTTGGGGCAAAAGGGGGAGGGGCATGTGCAGGCTGGGGGAAAGGGGTCCTCGGAGGTGGGGGCGAGGGCGGGGTAGTCAGCAACCGTGGGGTGGGAAAGAACGCTTGTGCCTGGAGGTCTTTGCGCGGGAGGAAAGGGTTTCCCGCTAGTGTCCGAAAACATGGTCAATGGGGGGCCCTTTGGTGGAGGTGAGGGCCGGGGGGCAGGGTAGGGATGGGGTAGCCCGGGAGGGTGCGCTGTGCGGAGGGGATCCCCGGTGGTGTGGAGGCCCGGGGGGCCAGTTTTCCTCAACATGGGGTAACATCGGGAGTCCAGACGGCCCCCAAAATCAGCGAGGGCACCAGGACCGGAGAGGCCAAAATCCCCCCTCCGTAGGGTGCCTCAGAGCGTTGGCAACCCCCCATGGGGGCGGAGTAAAATATCATCGATGCCAAAACGTCCCAAACCTCGTACTGCGCATGCGCAACTCGGGAACCACGAAAAGGGGGGTTTGGCCAGGGGGGGATTGTCAATGGGAAAATTGCAACAAAGCCAAAACCCTCACACCCCCCGATGGCACTAAACTGACGACTGGTCTTACTGTCAAAAAAATTTTTTGATCGCTGTCAGGCTTTCGTGGCGGACGCCCGATCCTCAAACTTCCCCGAACAGGAGAGCTCAATCCGGGCCTGTTGACTTCCAAGGGCCAGCCCCCCCGGGGGACCAGGTTTTTTTGTTGTTGTTGAAGAGAGTTGTTTTAAATTATTTATTTTTTTCATCTAACATAAAATTTTATAATATACATATAGTAATTGTTCACTACTTCATTTATGCCTACTAATTATAATTATTTGTTTTATCTTATGTAAACTTCCTTTTCCAACCTTTTGATTCTTTACCATGAACCCAAATCAATGGTTATTGTTCACTACTTCAAAAGGGGTGGCCACACACACCTTTTCACTCTCAATTAAAAAAAACTGAACTTTAAATTAAAAAAAGGTCTCAAAATTAAAAAAAGTGAATTCAAATTAAAAATACTTTAGTTTAAATTAAAACAAGTAATCTCAAATTAAAAAACAGAAGTTTAAATTAAAAAACAGAAATTTAAATTAAAAAAAAATTTTCCCGAAGTTTTTCCGAATTTTTAAAACAAAAGAAGTTTATATTTAAAAAACGAACTTCAAATTAAAAAAACTGAACTCACCTGAAACTGAAAAGGGTGTACTAGAAGAAATTTTTAAATATTTTAAATGTTTTTTTTTCCCCATTCCGCATGTTTTTGCAGTTACTGTTGCTCTTAAAGGGAAAGGAAGTTTGGGGCTAATAAAGAGCGACGTAAAAACTTTTTAGATTCCTAACTGCCCGATATTTTTTTACATTTTTTTGGCTAAATGCTAATCTTCCCTCTCTGAGGAAAAAAATAACTCTAACCTTCCAGTCTGAAATGGCCCTACAGCATGAAAGAAAAAAAACTGAGTTTAAAACTACTACTAAAAACCCAAATAATACAAGAATCCTCAATCCTTTGGCCCTCACCAAGATCTTCCAACATGGTCTTGAGGGTGACACTCTGTTTGGCGATCTCCACGTCCACCTCAAAGGTGTCGCCATCACTGCTCTGCAGCTTGATACTCGCATCTGAAAAGGCAAGGCAGCGTTAGGCGTGGCATTGTCTTGCAATACTGAAGGAGCATGAACATGTAAAACTCAGGGCACAGAAAATATCTCTTTATAACACTTTTCTATCCTGATTATTTCTATATAATTCTCGAATCTATAGCTATAAAATAAATCTTAGCTATGATTGTCAATGGAGTGAAGTGTATTAAACTATTATATTTATCCAAAAGTTAGATTTATTACAATATTTATTAATACATACATTGCAAAATGTAAAGTGAGAACTCAATATCACAGCTCCGAGATTACCGGATCCATATACTCTTTTGGTCCTAGTGTATATAATACCGAAATACCCTGTATTCTTCCTTTTCATCTATTCCAAGTGGAACTGTCACCAAAAATTTCCGCGTCAGCCAGAGTTATCGGTTGTGTTTCGGCGAGAATTTCCATCGGCGACAGTTCCATAAACTGGCATAAGTGCAGCTACAACCAATAATACACGATTGGTTTGTTTTAAGTATCCTGAACGATTAGTTCTTATCATAAGGAGTATTTCTAACACCTAAAATAGCCGTAGGAAATGAAAAATAACACAAGGTGGGTCTGGGGGGTGCAGGGTCCCCAACTGTCAGGAGAGTATTTGGGTTTAAACTGCATATTTACCCATAAACCTTACCACCCATTGTTTGCTATGAGTTATTAATCCTAAACTAGGGAGCCAACCATGCACAAACGGACAACATAAAATCATACCATGAGAAAACAAACCAGAGAAAAACAAAAACACAACAGGAAAACATACCACATGACAACATATCAGTTTCTAATGTTCTGTTCGCGGATATCCCACCACACCTACCCTGCTTTTATTGTGATTATGAAGGCCTATGTCCTTCAACAATACATATGAAGCGAGAAAACACCCATAAATAAGTGGTGGGGGCCNTGAATACCTTAGGAAGTCAGATCCCAGGAGGAGATGTATCCGTGCGTTTCTCCTTATTGTCGTACATCAGGGAGAGGTGGTCGTCCTTATGGTAGGTGCACCACTGGATCACTTTCAGGATGGCGGCATTCACGTTGGGCAGAGGGACAACCTCCTCCTCGTCCTCATCCATGCCTGAATGAAAGGTAAAGACGACAAGGATGAAGGTTTGTTGTTTTGTTGTTTATATCAATTTGAGCGGCAGACCCAATACATGAAAACGGAGAAACTACAAATGTTACGTGACACGCAGGACACGCCGACAGACGTACAGAGATGGACATCAAACCACCAAAATGGGGGCATATTGACTCAAGCAGACAATCACAAGGAGACAGAAAGCCACCAAGCTTCATATCAATAGTCGGGTTCTCTCTGAAGAGCAGCTTGATATATTCAGTCCTTGGGGCAAAGGCTGGAGGGACATGTGCAGGCTGGGAAGGTGTCCTCGAGGATGGAGGCGAGGGCGGGAGTAGTCAGCAACGTGGGGTGGAAAGAAGTCGCGTTGTGCCTGGAGGTCTTTGCAGCGGGAGACGAAGGTTCACCGCTAGTGTCCGAAGCATGGTCAATGGGGCGCTTGGTGGAGGTGGAGGCCGGGTGGACAGGGTAGGGATGGGTAGCCCGGGAGTGGCTGCAGCTGTAGCGGAGGTGGATCCCTGGTGTGTGGAGGGCCGGTGGGGGCCAGTTTTCCTCAGACATGGCGTCAACATCGGTGAGTGCCAGAGCGGCCTCAACATCAGCGAGGGCACCAGGACCGGAGTAGGCCATATCGCCTCAGCAATATGGGTGCGCTCAGAGCGTTGGCAACCAGCACCAGGGGGCGGAGTAACGTACTCATGACGATGCCAAAACGTCACAATCCTCGTACTGCGCATGCGCAGACTCGGGAACCACGAACAGGAGGGGTTTGGCCAGGGGTGGATTGTCAATGGCAAAATTGCAACAAAGCCCAAAACCCTCACACCCCCCGATGGCACTAAACTGACGACTGGGTCTTACTGTCAAAATATGTTTTGATCGCTGTCAAGGCTTTACGATGGCAGGACGCCAGATACCTCAAAACTTCCAGAAACAGGAGAGCTCAATCGCGGGCCTGTTGACTCCAAGGCCAGCAATGGTGGACCAGGTTTGTTGTTGTGTTGAAGATGAGTAATTTTATTATTATTTATTTATTTACATCTATTACATAATAATTATACATATACATATAGTTAATTGTTCACTACTTCATTTATGACCTACTAATTATAATTTATTTGTTTTATCTTCATGTAAACTTCCATTTTCAACCTTATGATTCTTTACCATGAACCGAAATCAGATGTGTTATTGTTCACTACTCAAAATGGGGTGGCCACACGACACCTTTTCACTCTCAAATTAAAACAACTGAACTTCAAATTAAAACAAGTGAATCTCAAATTAAAACAAGTGAATCTCAAATTAAAACTACTTTAGTTTAAATTAAGACAAGTGAATCTCAATAAAACAACAGAAGTTAAATAAAAAAACAGACAGTTTAAATTAAAAAAGAAGTTTAAATTAAAACAACAGAAGTTTAAATTAAAACAACAGAAGTTTTGATTAAAACAACAGAAGTTTATATTAAAACAACTGAACTTCAAATTAAAATAACTGAACCTCACCTGAAACTGAAAAGGTGTAGTACTAGAAGAAATTAAATATTTAAATGTTTTTTCCCTATTCCGCATGTTTTGCAGTTACTGTTGCTCTTAAGGTAAGGAAAGTTGGGTCTAATAAAGTAGCGACTGTAGACCACTTTTTTTAGATTCCTAACGTGCCTGATATTTATTTACATTTTCTTTTGGCTAAATGCTAAATCTTCCCTACTCATGAGGAAACAATACATCTAACCTTCCAGTCTGAAACTGAGCCTACAGCATGAAAGAAAAAATACTGAGTTTCAAGCTACTACTAACAACCAATAATACAAGAATCCTCAATCCTTGCCCTCACCAAGATCTTCCAACATGGTCTTGATGGTGACACTCTGTTTGGCGATCTCCACGTCCACCTCAAAGGTGTCGCCATCATGCTCTGCAGCTTGATACTCGGCATCTGAAAAGCAAGGCAGCGTTAGGCGTGGCATTGTCTTGCAATACTGAAGGAGCATGAACATGTAAAACTCAGGGCACAGAAAATACTCTTTATAACACTTTCTATCCTGATTATTTCTATATAATTCTCGAATCTATAGCTATAAAATAAAATCTTAGCTATGATTGTCAATGGAGTGAAGTGTATTAAACTATTATATTTATCCAAAAGTTAGATTTATTACAATATTTATTAATACATACATTGCAAAGAGTAAAGTGAGAACTCAATATCACAGCTCCGAGATTACCGGATCCATATACTCTTTTGGTCCTAGTGTAATATAATACCGAAATACCCTGTATTCTTCCTTTTCATCTATTCCAAGTGGAACTGTCACCAAAATTTCCGCGTCAGCCAGAGTTATCGGTTGGTGTTTCGGCGAGAATTTCCATCGGCGACAGTTCCATAAACTGGCATAAGTGCAGCTACAACCAATAATACACGATTGGTTGTTGTTTTAAGTATCCTGAACGATTAGTTCTTATCATAAGGAGTATTTCAACACCTAAAATAGCCGTAGGAAATGAAAAATAACACAAGGTGGGTCTGGGGGGTGCAGCTCCCCAACTGTCAGGAGAGTATTGGTTGAAACTGCATATTTACCCATAAACCTTACCACCCATTGTTTGCTATGAGTTATTATCCTAAACTAGGGAGCCAACCATGCACAAACGGACAACATAAAATCATACATGAGAAAAACAAACCAGAGAAAAACAAAAACACAACAGGAAAACATACCACATGACAAACATATCAGTTTCTAATGTTCTGTTCGCGGATATCCCACCACACCTACCCTGCTTTTATGTGGATTATGAAAGGCCTATGTCTTCAACAATACATATGGAAGCAGAGAAAACACCCTAAATAAAGTGGTTGCGCACCAAACCTAATAGAGACAGCAACAACACAGGCGCGCACGAGGTCCTCTGGCGGCAGAGTGGCGAGGTGGAATGCAGCCTCGAGAATCTGTACCTCTTCTTCTTCTTCTTGGACCTTTCTGCTTATTACGCCTTTGTAGGTCGTCTGTCAAGCTCGGGGTCGAACTTGACACGTATGTCCATCCGATTGATGGATGAATGCAACGATCATGGATTACAGCAAATGGGGGCAAGCAAGGTTGGAATGGAATATGGATGGGAAGTGGATGAAAGAATCAGTAAAAGTGGAAAAGATGGACAGGTGAAAAATGGGAATGTTGTGGACAGGAGTGATGAGACATGGGAGTATGGCTGTATGCAAACAAAGGAAATAAATAGGAGAGTGAAAGAGAAAAGGAAAGAAGAATGGCTGAGGGAATGAGTGAGAAATCAACACTGGAAGGGTACAGGAGAAAGGACCAGCCACGGTATGAAAGGTCTTGATGTACGGGTGATATGGAGGGGGACTACTCTTCAGAGCAGGACAAAGTCGCTGGAGGTAAAATAGTGTATGTACAGATGGAAGAATGATGGCAGCAAGGTGTGTGTGATGTGTGTGACAGAAGTGGAGAAACCGTGGAGACTGATGCTGGAATGTGAACGGTATGAGTATGCAAACAAAAAAGTTGGAGTGTGGTATCCCAGCTAAACACAGTTACGTATTTTGTACGTAATATAAAAGTTAGCGGTTTTGTAAACTTTTACGTATGTGCAAAAATACGTACTAGTACGAATTTGTCGTGGACGCCCAGGTACGTCTAAATACGTATTTCACTACTAACGGACAAACTTTATACAACATTTAGCGAACCATTGCACGTAACTACAACCTTTGTACTACCTTCTGATCCACGTACCATCACATTCTCACACTATTTGCTACATCCCATTACGTTTTTGCTTACGTTACTACTACCTTCAGCAAAGCACATTTGCACGTAACTAAACCTTTGTACTACCTTCTGATCAGTACCATCACCTTCTCACAACCTATTTGCGACATCCATTAGTTTTGCACGTTACTACACTTCGCAAGCACATTGCCACAACCATTTGCACGTAACACAACCTCTGTACTACCTGTCTTATCCACGTACCATCACCTTCTCACAACCTAGCATGTGCATTAAAAAGAAAGGTAAAGGATGTGGTTATGTGGACTAAGGCAGTAGTAAGCTAGTGCCCACCTGTTTATGAGTTTGATTATTATGTCTGCCACAGTAAGGTTTAGCTGTACTTAAGATCCTCGGCCAATGTGAAAAAATATATAACTCCTTCGATATATTTGAATCATACAAAATTAAAAAATCTAAGTAGTAGTCCAATATCCCATAATATTTATGTGACTTTTTTTATGACTTAAGTTTGAAATATTTAAGTTTACCGTTTAAAAGTTTGGAATCATTAATTTGATATATAATAAGCAAAACAAATAATACAATTTGATATACTAGGAACTTCTAATTGTATTACCGTTATTAATAACATTCGTCCTCTAATATGAACCTAACTAGAAAACTCTAGTCTACATAGGCTACGAAATAAGAAAAAACACGTGCATGCATAATAACCTTGGGGCTCCATGCCTGAATTTACTATTACTTCACATTTAAATTTCACAGCGCAATTCTAAGCAATAGTATTTTTTAAACTGTAAACCATATGTATTTCCGTCACAAAATCGTAAATAAAAAAAAAAAAAATTAAAAGGTGCTATAAAACGTGCTAAATAACGTTATACTTACGATATACTATTAAAATATGTAATCCACGTAATTCATTATGTACATATATATAAACGTGTTGAATCCTTGGAAAACTAGAGTATCAACGTTGTAGCATTGCATGATAGTTAAAAGTAGTATAATCTGAAACGTAAGACCACTACGATACTACTATTAAGTAGAAGAAACAAAGTGTCTATTTGTAACGTCCTTAATTTACGTTTGAAAAAACGTATAGCTCTGTGGACGTAACAAGAAACACTACCTAAATACGAAGCAGCTCGAGACAATTTTCATGAGAACTAAGAGCTGTGCACATACGTTACGTATCTCTGACATATGTAATCCATCGTATATCTTATGTATATGATTTACGTTTCTGAATCCACTCTAAATATCCACGGTTACCTATCAATTATGTTAGTAAATACGTAATTGAAACGTAAAACCATCTACGTCAATATATGGTTACGCCCACCCCCGTAACTTACAAAGACAGAATTCCACTTGTTCTTTGAGTTCGGTTGGGATGGTGATACATAGGAGGACTACTTCACTAGGTAACGTTCAGAGCACTGGCGAGTAAAAAGAGCAGTCATCCTTAGAACCATATTTTCACATGTACTTGAGAAAGCGGCACACACAGGTTATCCGGGCAGGGGAGTTTGATACAATTGAATTTATCACACACAAACACGCACACGCTTCAAAAGACAATGGCCAGGGCACAGGCGTAATAGGCGAAGGAGCGAGGGAGAACAGATCCGAGGCGTTCACCTGGTACGGGACGAGCGACTGTTCCTCTTGCCTTCGTTACGCGCAGTCCGGGCGCGACACCTGCCAGACCTCTCTCACTCCCGCTCCGACTACCCAGCCATTCACACAAACAAACATGCCTCGCACGCCACCCAAACATCACAACATACAACACATAGGATTAACAGTTCTACAATAGTAACAAATTATTAATCACTAGTAGAAAAAACAGCGTTATTTCTGTAAACACGGTTGTTCATTAGTGAAAACAACGTATTGTAGCGTAACGTAACCACAAAACACTACATGAAATAACAACAAACCACAATTCATATTAACGTAATACTTACCGTAATTTTTAACAATAATGTTTTCTAACAACGCTTTTCACGCCCCACACAGTAAAAACAAACCAGACTTTAATCTCAATTATGCTAGTAACGATAACGTTGCTTAGAATAGTGTATCCTAATATCACGATAACATCATGGATGTATAGAAATACGTAATTAAACGTAAAAACACTACGTAATATATTGAGAGAAGAAAATCACCACCGTATTACTATAAACGTATTAATACGTGAAAAAAAAACTATCGTAGCGACGTTACCAAAACTACCGTAACTACAAACTAACAGCAAAATTAGAGAGAAACTAGCAACCCACACACGAGAAATTGCCAGGGTCGCTGGCAGTTTTAACCTCACAATTTGGTGAAAAGTTGGTCACGTTGAAAGAATAAATATGGGCTTATTCCACCTGGCACTTAAAACACAAAAGTAGAATATTAAGAACGATTTTCTTCTTATATGTATATTGTATAAAGCCTGATTCTGTAAAACACTGTAATAACCAAATAAACCAAGTAGGTCAGTTGAGGAGGCGGGTAAAATGGCTACTATTGATATTAATAGTCCAAAAGTATGGTAGAAGTTATCTATACCTAAGGCAAGTCATATGTTTCTGTTATTATTTGTGTATCAATCAGATAGAAAGACCGGAAGTGCACTGAGTCGACGCGTTGAAGTGGCCATGTTGATTCAATCTCCCCGCCACAATCTGCCCGCCCCCACTCCCCGCTCGGCGTGTGCCTCCACAATATAACCTACATTGTCGCAGCAACAAGCCGATTTCGGCATCTTTATTCTTCGTTTTCCAGGCATGCTTATTGTATTTGACAAGCGTTTGCAGACGCAGAGTACTGTCTTAGAAAACAGTTGTGAACAGCGCCCAAATTCTACATGCCACAATATTACATGTAAAAAATAATATAAGCTTCTGTTACTCGAGGCGAGTATATTGGCATTAAATGCATCTTTAGAACGTTCAATCGAATGATGTCATGCATACACTTACTAGAACAACAGAAGACGTTCTTTTTAGTATTCAGATGCGGTTGCATCAATCTCATGCGAAATGATTTATGAAAAATATTTAGTAGCGGAGGGAAAAACCAGTAGACCAACCTTTGAGTTAAAACTGCCAGCGACCACGGCATTTCTCGAGTTTCAGTTCTTCTATTCAAGCGTGTACGTATGATTTACATAATATATTACGAATTTTTCTAACGTTACCAAAAAACGCTACCTTCTCAAAACGTAAGGTTTACGTAGTGTTGTTTGCTGGGTAGAGAAGGTCGGGAGTGGAAGAATGGCGAGAGATGAGAGGACAGGAGAGTGGAGATGGAGTACCTGCTGGGTTGTGTGCTGAGTGGAGGAGTGACAGTCGGGCCAGTGATTGAGAAAGTGTAAAAGAATTCTGGAGAATTCTTGGAGAGCACGTAGGAGAGAGCATGAGAGCGCAGGGCCCCTCACAGTGATGGGGGACCCAGGCCTCCATGAGCCCGCTCTAAACTTACCCTAGGAGTAAAGGTCAATTTTACCTAAAATTCTTACGTTTACCCTAACTAATCGGCTCGACTGTATATTAGATTATATATATATACTAGCCGCAAGCCGCCATCCGGGCGGACTTTGGCTAGCTCCTGCGGAGGGCTATTGGTGGGCCAAAGCCCACAAACACAGACTCTCCAGATAGCCCATTCTAGCTTTCCTGAAATCATGATGCTAGACATGTTATGTTATTAACGCCCAATCCTATTCACATCACCCAAACCCATCATCACGCATTAACCCATCATCCCCCACCCAATTCATCACCCATAACCACCACCCCCACCCATTCACTCACCCATTATCCATCACCACACACCCATTCACTAACCATTACCCATCACCCCCCATCTATTCCCTCGACCAGCTAAACACACTTACGTATTGTATCGTAGTATAAAAGGTAGCGGTTTTGTAACTTTTACGTAGCAAAACTACGGAGCTAACACGAATTGTGTGGACGCCCAGGTTGCGTCCAAACTACGTATTTTCACTACGTAAAGCCCCAGTCCACACTAACACTCACCACCGTCGGCGCTTGCCGTCGAACAGGTTCGTCCACTCAAAAGTGGCAGTGTGGACACCCCCCCCCCCCCCCCTCATGCCGACGAGCAAAATTTACCGTTGGCGCTCCCGCCAACATTCAGCAGGTTAAATTGGGGCGGGCTGCCCGTCACTCAGGGTCAGCGCCAAAAACATGATTCAAGTTATCGGCGTTTCTCACTATCTAGATATTTTGCATGGCTAATGTACCCGTATACCATCACGAAACAAGAAAGTCAGCTGATTCCACGAATATGGATCAAAAATTAAATGGGAGAAATGGTCGGAAAAATTGCGGCCGAGTTGAAGACAAAACAGTGAAAAAAAATGTGTAACACTATTTCTTTTGTATGTATATTTTTTAGAATACACCAAAAAGTTCTTCGTATATTTTTTGATTGCCTTATGATAGCACAGAAATGAGTGTCATGAAGATGATAGTGGGTCAAGTTTTCTAAAAACCATCCCCACGGGTTATTTCATAATCTACCGAAAGTGACAGACTACACGAAAATGCGCAGAGAAAACCATGACTAGCGTCACTTTGAAATCATGGAAGCGCACTGACCGACCGAACAAAAACACGTTCGTGTGGACACCAAAAACCGGCAACGGCCGCTTCCGTCGGCAAAGACAACCGACACGGCAAGAAGCAGCACCGACTGGGAGGTGATAAAGTGGTAGTGGGGACGGGATTAATATACTGAACAAACCTAATCTAAAACATTCGGGAAAAACCATTGCCACGTTTCAAAAAAAACGGTTTGTACTGCCTTTTTAACACGTAATCCAATGCACACTATTCACAACCTATTTGCTATCATCCACACTACGTTTGTTTGACGGGATCACATACTGACCAGTCAGCGAGCACCTTGCCCAAAACGCTTCCTGTACGATACCATATTAGGACACCTCTCGCAACAGTTCCGCTATACAGCTTCCTTTGAGTTGGATAGAGGTATAGCTGTGTAAATTCTACAGCAAGTTTACATTTGTGACAAAGCGTGCACCAAGCCCACCAGTCAAAGACTCCTCCACTAGTGCCCCGCACTGATGATTATGAGGTGATCATAAATGTAGCTTGCCACAGTAGGGTGCTTTTACTTTAATGATCTCGCGATGGTCACATGCTGAAAATAAAACTAACACTTCTCAGAATATATTGAATCCTACAAAAAAAAAAACATCTAAGTAGTCCAATATCCCATAGATCATGATGTATGATGACCTTTTTTTATTGATATTATAGCTTAGAACATGTTTAAGTTACCGTTTAAAAGTTGAATCATACAGTTTGATATATATAAAAGCATAAACAAAATTATACAAAGTGTATTAATACGAACTATATGATATAGTATACACCGTAGTCTAATTAACATTTTCTTTAATATGAACTGAATAGAAGAAAACGTTTCTACATAGACATTAAGTAAGGAAACGACATGTACAGCATAATAACCTGAAATTATAAATTACTATTTCTTCAAAATTAAATTTTATCATCCAATGCAACCGTATTTTTGAATTGAACCATATTATAGTATTCCGTCACAAAATCGTAAAATAAAAAATAAATAATTAAGATGCTATAAAATTGCTAAAAAGCGGATTTATCAAGGAAATGTTCTACGGAGTTGTACGGTTATTTGCGTGGGTATAGATCACATGAATAAGTCACCTGATTTACACATAACGCCGATTTGGAAATATTCCCGGGATAAAAGACGGTTTAGTCATATAAACGCATATTATAAAGTACTTAGCGTATCGTTTAACGAGTATCAACAAACGTATTCATTAGGTGCATATATGAACTAACACGCATGCTAGATCTTGAATGACCAAATATAAATAATCCACGGTATACATCAATGATCAGAGCCTGGGCACCAGTCTTAACACATATGAATGTATTTAAAACTAGTTTTTTTTTTTGTAATTTTTTATAATCTTTTTTATATTTTATATATAAATACATGGGAGAAAGTGTATATCAAATACAAAATAGCAAAATACACGATTTTAGAATGTATTTAATACTAAAATACATCAAAACTGTATTTTTTAAACCACCTTTGTAAATACATTCAAATACACACAAATGTAACATGTCCGAAATAAAATGTATTCCTAGGATTTTCTTAGATTTTGCGGTTTCCTTAGAAATTTCCGTCTCAGGCCTAAATTGTCTCTTCAAATAAGGAACATGTCCTTAGAAAGGTGAGAAAACCTGTGACACATGTAAGTACATCGCGGGTGGCCAGATAGTTGGGCGGGTTTATGGCCAAATTACCTGATAAAAAAGTATTTACATTTTATATTATGAGTATTAAAAATACAATATATTAATACCATATAAATATTTAAAATATTGTTTTTATTTTGTATCAATGTAAGCTATGTATATGTATTTGTATGTAATTATAAATGTATATGTATTTGTATTTGTATAGTGTATAATAAAATGACAAATATGTATGTTGAAAATTAACACTGGACAACACACACACACAACAACACAACACACCCACACACACACACACACACAACCCCCCACACACACACACACACACACACACACACACACACAACACACACCACACACTCTTCTTAAGTGTGATGCGTTTTTTAAGGATTCCAGAAGGTTTTATGTTTTTTTTATTGCTTTTTTAGAGAGGGGCGGAAGAGGGATTGGCTAGGGTTTAATAGAGTTAGTAAGCATAGAAGGGGATATGACTAGGGTTTAATAGGTTTGATAAGGTGGGGAAGGGGATTGGATTGGTTTTAATGTGTTTTTTAAGGATTTTAGGAGTTTTATTTTGTGTTTTTTTTTTTTAAGGTGGGAAAATATGGAATAGGGTTTAGTAAGGCAAGAATGGGAGTGAATTTTTGTAAGTTAAGAATTAAAATTAACCCTTGAGGACGTAAATTTCATATTGATATGACACCATTAGACAATTTGGTGAATGATAAGCAAATTTTTATAGCTATGACCTAGGTTACGTATCCTTGTGCAATAACTAATTTGGTCTAATCAGGTACTTTTTCGAATTTTATAGCTACAAACAGAATCGAGTTATGTGGCAAAGGAATAGCATTCTGGGCCGTGAAGGGGTTAAGAAGCTATTAAAGAAGTAAATTAAGAATTACGTAAGTATTTAATAGCAGCAGAAGGGGATTGGCTAGGTTTTTAATGTGTGTTTGTTTTAGGATTTTCAGGAGTTTAGTGTTGCGGTTTTTTTTAAGTGGGGGAAGATAATTGGCTAGGTTAGTAAGCATATCATAAAAATAAAATAAGTGTAGTGATGTTGTGTCGTGTGTGTGTATGTGTGTGGGTGTGTGGTGTGTGTGTGTGTGTGTGTTGTGTGTGTGTGGGTGGTCATGTAGCTGTGACAGATATGTTTGTGCCATACAGAAACGAGATACTGATAAGGTCATATTGTCCCGTTTCCGAAAGACACTTATCTAGCTTGACTTTCAAAGTCATGACTTATGACTGTGTGTATTCAGCGCTGGGCACTAAATACACCAACTGTATGAAATACATTTAAACACACAAATATTAAAGTAATGTCCAGGACCCAATTTTTTTTTGCCGAATTATGTGAATATTTATGTTATTCAAAAAACACCTAACCACCAAAAAATAATGAAGTGCAGGCGCTTATTTCCGTAAAAACACGACTTTGTAAAAAGCGCGCGAAAAAAAAAAAATTTCCCTCCACATGGGGCTACGACTGTTATGATGACGTCAGTAACAGGGACGCCCGCAGACCACTCTGTCGACACCATGTCGGCAGAATGGTTGTTATGAAGAGCGATTGTACTCGGTGCAGACACAGTGAATACGGTCGCTGTGTAACAGAGTCTAGAGTACGATGCCCAATCTGACACCAGAAAGAAATGACGCTGGTCGCGGAATACTAGAGGAAAACGAACCGCAGACCTTTTGTCATGGGATCCTATAGGAGATTCTGATTCCCCGAGTACGAGGTGAAACCAAAGGAACCAGGTATTAAGACAGAGCCTGTAGGTAGCAGGAGGACACCCGAAATAGGCAGGGCTAGGCACTTCCCTCCACAACCAGGAGGGTTAAATAAGAGTTAACCATGTGTGTGTGGGGAATCACAATGAAGGTACTGTTCGAGAAAATTCCTATGGGTTAGTTTTGGCGCTACAGTCAAACGTCATTACTCGAAAACCACATACTAGACATTAACTACAGCATAGAGGTTGGCAAATATGGCGGGCGGGGACGGTAGAAAGTGTGACAGCACACCACCACATGGTCTCTCACCACAGGGCACGCCCACTCCACAACTGGTTACTTGGTCTTGTAAGAGGCAAAGCCTCACAGTCGTGGTGGTTCCACCGCTGCTGCTATCCTGGCGTCCCTGTCTCACAGGGCCACATGGTCTGGTATGGTGTTGGACTGAGTCAGAGTCACTGCTTAAGGGGGGGGCGCCGCACTTGTCCCAACACCACCCGTGACACAGGCTCACCTCACACTGTCGTTCGTTTCACCTGCTGTGTACACTACACACCGTTTCTCAACACACTGCTCGCCCCAAACACAATATAGGCGTGTATAACCCTACACCGCCACTTCCTTCCGTGTGCAACTTTTCTCGAAAGGGCCACAGCTGTCTGCTGCACACATAAAGGTTTGCATGCATGTGGCATATTAGCAAAAAAAATCTATCAGAAACACCCAAATATCTCAAGTATATATTTATCTCGGGTTGACGTGCCTCTCTGATCAGCGCGCGGGAAGATGAGCCTCCCTGATGCTACGTCACCGAGGACTGAAGCCTGAGCGTATTGCAAACACTTGAGAGCCGTTTTATGAAACTCGGGGAATTGCAGATTTTGATTGCGGACTTATTAAAAACGGCTGACTGGATACACAAAAAATGACGACGTTTGATGACGTTGATATACTCGTTAATGCTATGATTTTGATTGCATTAAATAGGAATTGATGAAAGGATCGGGCAATTATTTAAACATCTCCGGGGAAAAAATGGATTTCCTTAGGATTCCTAGTATTTTTGGGGTTCCTTAGAAAGTTCCTTCTCAGGCTAAATTCTTTTAAAAGAAGACATTTCCTTGCAAGGGAGGACACTGGTTCTGTCACATCAGGGTTACCAGATAGCTTGGGCGGGTTTATGACCAAAATTTAACACAAAAAAGTATTTACATTTTTATATTATGAGTATTTAAATGAAGTATTAAATACTATATTCAAATACATGACAACCAAATGTATTTATAAATAACATTTCTAATCAAACTGTATTAAATACGATTTTTAAATACACATATATTTAAAATACTGCCCAAGCTATATCAATGAGTTATAAGTACGTAATTGAACGTAAACCACGACGTACATATTAGTAGAAGAAAACACGTATTTCTGTAACGTCTTAATTACGTGAAAAAACGTTGTAGCGACGAAACCAAACACTAACCTAAATAAAATGACACAATTATATATACGTATACTTACGTATCTTAACATATGTATCCACATATTAATTAGTGCCGACGGGTAACTCAGTCCTTCCAACGGGACCGGTTCTACGGAGACCGCTATCTTGCTTGGTGTTTGTTTTTATATAAATAAAGAGGGTAACAGTTTTGAAATTTCCATGTAGAAAACAACCCTTTTCATTTCTAATATTAATATGATTCAAAAATTGATATGTAACCGAACCCAGAACCAAAAAAGAAAATGGAGTAAAATGACAAGCAAAAAAAAAGTGTCAGCGAAGTTTGTATAAAAAAATCAGATGATTTGAGCGAACTTTCATGGGGACGCAAAGACGAGACGGAGTATCGACTTGTAAGTAAGAGATATAGAGTGCTTTCATCCACTTTAACATGAAAATCTCAGAAATGCTCTGTCTTGTCTCATTTTCTTAGATCAATGCTCAGTTTTGGTTCATATATACCCGGTGACAAAACACTCGCGGGTAAACTGGAACGTTGTAATGTCGGGTGGTTAGGGAGGGAACTGTACAGTACACAAGGATACGTACAGACATGGATGTAGTATGGACTTCCTCCCAAGGTACAGGACGCTCTCATGACCACATTATACGTTTAGAAATGGTATCCCTCTAATAGTGTTATTAGAAGAAAATGGGGAGCGCACAGCCTGAGGGGGATTAAAAACGAATGACCCGCGGATAAATTGAGGGAGTTTTTGCTGTTTTTTCATTTAGATGTACTATTTTCGCCACCAGTTACCGATTTCTGGTTGTCATGAATACATCAAGACGTGTTCTGGTACGTAAAGTACCAGAAAACATTGAGATATGTCTACCGTAAGATACACTAGACGCCACCGGCAGTGAGTCGCCAGGCGCCAAATATTACGAAATATATAGCATCACTACTGCTCGTGAATGTGCCCCTGAAGATGATACACAGTAGTTTATATCATGACTGCTATAATCTACCCTGCTTCAGCGTTGTTTATGCCTTGTATCTGCAAGTATAGACGGTTTTTCAAATTTCACTACTCGTTTTTGTGGCGCGACCAAGGGGCCAAGGGCGAGACGACAGACAGAGGCTCATCGCATTCGGGCATGGAGGATAAAAAAAACACTACCGTAGCTGCAATCTTTGTCAGTCGTACCAAGGCCGGCTCACGCGGTTGATATTTGTAATTGTAATGTATAGCCATAAATATGATACAGATGGAGACAAAATGACACAGAATGGCACTCGTGTGAAGAGAGGGTCCAGTCTAACTAACACGCTGAATTCCATGCGGATGGGGTCTATTTATTGTTAGATAGTTTCTTTCTGCTGCAAAGTAACGGGGGTGAGTGGTGACAAAAACGGAGGCGAGTAGGGCATGACGCGCATCTCTCTAGAAGAGTAGGAAGAGAGAGGTAGAGATAGAGAGAGAGAGAGAATGAGAGGACAAAAAAGGAGAGTATAAGAGAGAGAAGAACTAGAGAGAGAAGAGAGAAGAGAGAGAGCAGAAGAGAGAGAAAGAGAGAGAGTATAGAGAGAGAGAGAGATGAGAGAGTCTAGAGAGAAGAGATAGAGAGAAGCCATAGAGAGAGGCAGAGACTGCAATGGGACGGAGTAATAGATGGGAAAGAGTAGGAGATAATAGAGAAGAAAGATTAATAGGTATAAGAGATCTATGGACGTCAACTCTCGATCGATGGAACATCGAGAGTGCTCAGAGTCAATCGGAGCGGATAAAGTAATAGATGGAGCAGCACACGTGATCGCTCGACTCCTCCTCCAACGCCTCTCATCTCATCTAATCTCTCCTATCTATCGTCTCTAACCTTACGCTCGGCTACCTCACTACGGGGTCTCTATCTACCCCTCTCGCTCTCTCTCCTCTCTCTCTCTCGTCTCTCTCTCTCTCTCTCTCTCTCTCTCTCTCTCTCTCTCTCTCTCTCTATCTCTCGATCTCTCTCTCGCTCTCTTTCTCCTCTTCTCTCTCTCTCTCCTCTCTCTCTCTCCTCTCCTACTGCATCTGCGCTCTCTCTCTCTCTCTCTCTGCTCCAGCTATAGCCTCTCCATTCTCTCTGCTCTCTCTCTCTCTCTCCGCTCTCATCTCTCTCCGTCGTCTCTTATCTCTCTCTCTCTCTCTCTCTCTCTCTTCTCTCCCCTCGCTCCTCTCTATCTCTCTCTCTCTCTTGCTCTCTATATCGCTCTCTGCTTCTCATTGAGTATATCGCGCTCTCTTCTCGTCTTCTCTCTCTCTCTCTATCTTCATCTCTCTCTCCTACTCTCATCTCTCTCTCTCTCATATTCATCCGCTCACTCTCTCTCTCTCTCTATCTGTCCGCTCTATCTCTCTCGCACTATCTCTCTCGACTCTCTATCTCTCTATCGCGACTCTCGCTCGCTCTCTCTCTCTCTCGCATTCCTACGATCGCTCTCTAGCATTTCGCTCGTCTGTGGCTCTTCTCTTCTCTCGCTCTCTTCTCTAATCGCTTCTCTCTCTAGGCGCGATTCATCTATCTCTGCTATATCGCTCTATCCTTCATTTCCGGTCCTGCCGATTCTCTCCCTTCCTTTCCCTTCTTCGCTCTTATCTCTCTCTCCCCTTCATTCCCTCTCTCTCTCTCTCTCTCTCCTCTCTCTCTCTCTCTCTCTCTCGCTCTCTCCTCTCCTCTATTTGCTGCTCCTCTCTCTCTCTCTCTCTCTATCTCTCTCTCTCTCTTCCCTCCTCTTTCCTTCCTTCTCTCTCTGCCTCTCTCTCTCTCCCTCTATCTCTCTCCTCTCTCTCCTTCTTACTCCTCTCTCTCTCTCTCTCCTCCTCTCTCTCTCTCTCTCTTCTCTCTCTTCTTCTCTCTCTCTCTTCCTTTATTTCTTTTTCAATTCATTACTATATATTATCCTTCTCCCTCCTGACTCCTCTCCTTCTCCCTTTCACCTCCACACGATGAAAATATCCACGATAATAATATTCACGAATAATATACCTAGATACTGCCATGATGGGTGGTATGTGTGCTTGTGGTTGTGTGTGTGTGTGTGTGTTGTGTGGCGTGTGTGTCGTGTTGTGTGTGTGGACTTGACTTGATCTGGCAGATGAGGTGATGCAAGTGAACTCATATGTCACAGGGATGACCACCGTGGTTTACATAAAAGTGGCGTTCGTATATAAACTAATATAGACTCAGGGACATAGATCCAATGTAAAATCTGGACCTGCGCACGGAATATCGGCCGGTGCACAAGGCCTGAAGTCGAGGGCCGATCGTTATTCATATATATATATAAAGAGTATATATTTATATATATATATATATATATAATATATATATATATATATACGTCTACTAAATACCATGATATATCATGATTATATATAATATATATTCTATATATATATATATATACTATTATACACACGGATATCAAGAAGGGTTACAGTATATATGAATACTTTAATATTCGCTAAATGTTTTGTTCTAAATATTATCAATAAAAAAACCAGTAAACACACTACCGAAATGCCATTACGAGACTGAAGAAAGAGCATTCACTTCAAACTCTTAGCCATTTAAAACTTGGCGAGTTCAACGTTTTATCAAGTTGTAGGGTATCAATAGAAGCCGCAATTTATTAGCTTTCCATTGATGTATCTCGTTTTCTGATAAATGATATTACCACATGCATAAATTAGCGTTAACTAAATAAATAAAATTATCAATCGGGTAATTTTCCCGATGAGATTGATATTTATTTAGTAACGCTAATAATTATACCGCGGTGACCTAATTCCATTTTATCAGAAAATGAAATGTTAAAGTAAACTAAATAACATCATCAATCGGGGAAAATACCAGTTTGATGATTTTATTTATTTATTAACGCCTAATTATGCATACTTCTAATTCATTTATCAGAAAACTAAATATCTCAAATGGAAAGCTAATAACATTTGCGCTTCTATGATACCCTTCATGATAAAATTGACTCGCCAAGTTTTAAATGGCGAAGAGTGAAGTGATAGCAATATTTTCTTCTCTCGTAATGGCATTTCTTTAGCGTGTTTTTATAATTTTTATTATTGATAATATTATAGAACAAACATTTGATATGACACGTTTCTTCATATATCAATTCTGTGATTTTGTCTGTAAAAGGTCGCGTGGGCATGGTATGACATGATTATGACACTTTGTCTTCATATATCAATTCCTTTATTTTTGTTGTAAAAGGTCCGTGGGCATGGAGGACATGATATGACACTTTTCTTCATATATCAATTTTTATTGTCTTTAAAAGGTCTGTGGGCATGTATGACATGATATGACACTTTTTCTTTCATATATCATTCTTTTATTTTGTCTGTAAAGGTCCGTGGGCATTGTTTGACATGATATGACACTTTCGTCATATATCAATTCTTTATTTTTTTGTCTGTAAAAGGTTCCGTGGGCATGTATGACATGAGATTAAGTTTTGGGGGCTTGTCCTTGTTGAATAATAAAAAAGTTAAAAATTAATATAGGACCAATTTACCCCAAGTTAGGTCCATTTACCCCATTTGTGAAACAATGCGGTCCGCACTTCTCAGTGTATTGCAAAACAAGCTATAATGGAAATTTGTTCAAACTTTAATAACATATAGGTAGTGGACCTCTTATGATTGTATTAAATTTTTTGTTTGTTACTTCAATGAATGGAAACTAGATCAAAGTTTGTCAAAACCAGGACCAATTACCCGGTCGGCACTAGGTTATATAACGTTTTGAATCCTCTAATATCACGTTACATCATGATGTTATAAATCGAAATTTTAAACGTAAAACCACTACGTAATATCCCAGCTAACCATCACCGGCGGGCCGACGTAGGCCGTAAGCGGCGAACGGGGGGCCGCCGGCGGCAAATTTAACCTCCGTCAGCCCTCCGGAGGCCTCGCTTGTGTATTTTTCAGACGGGATAATTTACTATGTTAAAAATTTAATGTACAGAATTTAAAGAATTGAAATTTCTATGTGAAAACATTTTGGAAACAACGTTATATAAATTATCTTAAATGTAGTATTACTCATAGTGACAAGCAGCGGCAACTTAACGCCCAATCCTCCTGAGGCCCGCTGGGCGCTGGTACACTACGTATTTGTAAGTGGGAAATATTCATTTCATATTATATATTTAACTCAGTAATATACAAAAGTCTCTCAATATCGGTACCATCACTATTTTAGGCCTGTTCAAGCTATTAAAAAATTGTTATAAAAATTTTTTTAATAGTTTATAAAAATGATCATATTTCTTTTATTTCAAATATTTCCAGCTTTATCAGGAACACCCAGAGATACTAGAAATAACGATGAGATACGTACATAGGAAGGAGTTTACAGGGAAAAAAGGTTATCAGTTTGTCTGTGTGTGTAGCTATAGTCCTATTCACTTAAAGTAGTCGTCCAGAACCTTTTTTTTTTTGCCAAATTTTATGTTGACTGTACATTCAAAACCCCTAATCCACCAAAATAATTGATTTCCAGGCCTTATTTCCGTAAAAACACGACTTTTGTAAAAAGCGCGCGAAAAAAAAAATTTCCCCCAACAGGGCTACGACTGTTATTGATGACGTCAGAAGGGGACGCCCGCAGACACTCTGTCTGACACCTGTCGGCAAATGTTATGATGACCGATTGTACTTGGGTGTCGACAGTGAATCTGTTCGCTGTGACCGACACTCTTCCCACACCACGCCTTGCACACACGCCTGCGCCCCAACCCCCTTCCCTGCACACACCACAAAACACATAACCACAACAACAACACGTGTGTGGAGGGCGTGTGTTGCAGGCGTGTGTGTGGGAAGTGGGCGTGTGTGTAAGAAGGGTGTCGGTGTGCAGACGTGTGTGCAGGCGTGTGTGTGGAAGGTGTCCGGGGGTGCAGGCGTGTGTGTTGGGAAGGAAGCGTGTGTGTGGGGAAGGAGGCGTGTGGTGGGAAGGAGGCGTGTGTGCAGGCGTGTGTGTGTGCAGGCGTCTGTGGGGGGAAGGGTGTCGGTGTGCAGGCGGGGTGTGTGGGAGGAAGCGTGTCTGCAGGCGTTGTGTGGGAAGGAGGCGTGTGTGCAGGCGGTGGTGGGAAAGGGGCGTGTATGCAAGCGGTGTGTGGGAAGGAGGCGTGTGTGCAGGCGTGGGTAAAACTTTGGAAGAATTTCCTTCACCCTATCTTTTTTTCTTCCCCCTATACCCAAACAAGCCTGGGGAACTGGCGGGAATACGGGGTTTTTGGGTGGGGAAGCAAATATAAGTGATTTTTGGCTCCCAAAAAAAAATCATGAAAGTCACTATATGTAAAAATCTAAACCTAACCTAACCTTAACCACAAAGTATACCTAACCTAACCTAACCTAACCTAACCTTAACCACAAGTATACCAAACCCTAACCTAACCACAAAGTATACCTAACCTAACCTAACCTAACCCAAAGTATACCTAACCTAACCTAACCTTAACCACAAAGTATACCTAGCTAACCTAACCTTTTAACCAAAAAAGTAAAACCTAACCCTAACCTTAACCACAAAGTAATACCTAACCAAACCTAGCCTAAACCTTAACCACAAAGTATACCTAACCTAACCTTAACCACAAAGTATACCTAACCTAACCTAACCTAACCTAACCTTAAACCCCCAAAGTATACCTAACCTAACCTAACCTTAACCAAAAAGTATCCCTTAACCAAACCTAACCTAACCTAAACCTAACCTAACCAAACCCTTTAAAACCCAAAGTAACCTAACCTAACCAAACCTTAACCACAAAGTATGCCTAACCAAAACCAAAACCTTAACCACAAAGTATACCTAACCAAACCCTTAACCACAATGTAAAACCTTAACCTAACCTAACCCTAAACCCAAGTATCCCAAACCCTAACCTTAACCACAAAGTATACCTAACCTAACCTAGCCTAACCTTAACCACAAAGTATACCTAACCTAACCTTAACCACAAAGTATACCTAACCTAACCTAACCTTAACCAAAAAAGTAAAACCTAACCTAACTAACCTAACCTTACCACAAAGTATAGCCTAACCTAACCTAACCTTAACCAAAGTATACCTAGCCTAACCTAAACCTTAACCACAAAGTATACCAAACCTAGCCTAACCTAACCTTAACCACAAAGTATACCTAACCTAACCTAACCTTAACCACAAAGTATACCTAACCTAACCTAACCTTAACCACAAGTATACCTAACCAAAACCTAACCTTAACCACAAAGTATACCTAACCTAACCTTAACCACAAAGAAATACCTAACCTAACCAAACCCTTTAAACCACAAAGTTACCAAACCCTAACCTAACTGGACTTAGAATTTTTTGGGGCACCTCATTTTTTCATAGCGGTCGTGTGGGTTTAAACCCAAGCTGAGCGCACGCTGGAACCTTTACAGATGTGAAGTTAATAAGCATAAAAATAAAAGTGCGGTAGTTCATTTCAGTAAAAGCCGGAAGGATGAGTTTTCCCAAAATATTTTCCAGGCGTGTGTGTGGGAAGGGTGTCGGTGTGCAGGCGTGTGTGTGGGAAGGAAGCATGCTGCACCCATAAAGGATGCATGCATGTGGCATATAGCAAAAAAAATCTATCAGAAATACCAAATATCTTCAAGTACTATTTTTATTTATCTCTGTGTTTACGTGCCTCTGATCAGCGCGGGAAGATGAGCCTCCCTGATGGGGACGTCACGGAGCCTGAGCCTGAGCGGGCTGCAAATCTTTAGTGCGTTTTGAGAAACTCGGGGGAATTTTTCAGATTTTGATTGCGGGATTATTTAAAAACGGCTGACTGGATACAAAAATTGACGACGTATTGTTTTATATACTCGTCCCAAAGGCTATGATTTTTACTGCTTAAATCAGGGAATGATGAAAATGGTCTGGACGACTACTTTAAGCTGGATTCTTGGTAGCTGCTCGATGCCTAGCCGAGTTTGTAAGGACCCTCGCTGATTGGCTGATAGACTCGGGCTGGTGGTGGGGTGGGGGGTACTTTGCCTCACCTCAACCCAAAACCCTTGCGTTGCCTCAGAAAAATATTCATATTTCTTGGCTTTACTCATCTCTTACACAAGATAGCCTATTTTGTTTGCATCAGTGAATCAGGCAGTGATTGTTCAACAACAAAAACGCCATTCATAACTCAATAGGGTAAAAAATAAAGTCATGACTGACTATCACAGATTTAAAGGGGGACTTTTAGGTTTTTTAGTGCATTGAAATTTGTACTCCTACCCGATATTACCAAACTACCGATGATATTTATGAAACTGAGCCTACCATCGTGTTCATAATACATTGCTGCATATCATGAGCATAAAAAAATTACACTAAGACTACACTAATATTAAGATAATTGGGAAGGAAAGTAAAAGAGTGGGATAACATTTTTTCTTGCTTATTTTGCTTCAACTCGCTGTAACTCCATAAGTTTTGGTCGCATTCAATTTTCAAGAACTTTTTCAAAATTCCTTATACTTTTTCCGCTTCCTGTGGTATGGAGCCGTACCATAAGGAAAAGATGGTGGTCAAAATGCTAAGAAAGTTAACTTACTACTTGCAAACTGGCTACAGTTTTCGGGCTACATTGCTTCCTATCATTGAGGACTTTTTCTCGAGGAGCTTCAAAGGGTCCACCCTCAGGCACCAGTTTGAAACAGTTTTTAAATTTCTTAGCCATTTTTGACCACTACTCTTTTCCTTATTGGGACTGCTACATCCCACATTTAAACGGAAAAGTTATAAGATTTTGAAACCAGTTCTTGAAATTGAATGCGACCAAACTTATGGAGTTTACAGCGAGTTTAAGCAAAATAAGCAAGAAAAAAGTTTTATACACTCTTTTACTTTCTTCAATTATCTAATATTAGTGTAGTCTTATGTAATTTTTTTATGCCCCATGATTCAGCAATGTATTATGAACACGATGTAGCTCAGCTTTTATAAATATCATCTGGTAGCTGGTAATATTGGGTAGGAGTACAACATTTTTAATGCACTGAAAACCTAAAGTCCCGCCTACTCTTGTGAAGTCAGTCATACTTTTTATTTTACCCTATTGAGTTATGAATGGCGTGTTGTTTTTTGAACAATCACTGCCTGATTTCACTGATTGCAACAAAATAGTCCAAACCCTTGTGTAAGAGGGGGAGTAAAGCCAAGAAAAAATGAATAATTTTTTCTGAGGCAACCGCAAGGGTTTTGGGGTTGAGGCGGCAATTACACCACCATCGCCACCAAGGAAGCTAGAGAACAAGGAAATCTGACTCCACAGTAAAGTTTGAAAACCCGAGTGCTGCCCCCTAAGTCGAACACAGGGTTCTCCCCTAGCTTCCTTGGTGGCATGGTGGTGGTCCCTTTCTATGCGATGGTGGGGGTAGGCCAAGTCCGTCTCGGAGGGCGGCTTTTGGGGGCTAGTAATTACAAAAATTTGCAACCTCTGAAACACGTTTGCATCACTTTTGACATTATTGATTGCTTTTAGCATATTTTCCTCAATGTTCAGGTTATGTGAAGAATATTTTCAAGCGTTTCATGTGATATATTGCATGCATTAAGCCCCTTAGGGTTTCATTTTTAAGAGAGGATCTTTGACAAGTTTTAGTTTTGATTTAGTTTGCTGAAAAACGCTCAGATGCTGCATTTGAAAAGGGTAAATGAGAAGAGGGTGGATATGACTATGGTTAAATTTGGATAATTAACATGGCAGTCCTGCATCATTTTTTTTTCTATTTTAGCACAATATGAAGTGGGGTTGATTAGAAAGTTCTTCATCCAAACAGTGCAGTCTCCATTCTTCATCCACAAGTTTTTTTATTGGCATACTTTGGTAATGTGGCAGTTTCATAATTATATGCAAAGGGATGGAGATTCAGAGTTTAAAAGCAGAACGAGGGTTTACACAGGCCACACTTTCATAATTTTGTCTTTGGGAGTGAATATTTTTTTTCTGAATCTGGGAAAAACAGCTTCAATCAAAAAAGATGACGACTTTTATAAACTGTAAAATTTTTCTGCGCTAGTTATGTTCCCTTTTTGGGTTTTAGATCCTTACTGTTGCTGAGGCACTCACTCCTATAAGATATACATTCCTCAACAGGAATTAAGACACTTTGAAAAAAAAAAAAAAATTTTAAGTTGTTGACCACGATATGATTATCTACATTCTTACAAAAACTCACTCCAAAATCGTACAACAAGTTAATGAATTTGCCTTCCAAAGTTTTCCATGAAAAAATTGACCAACTGAAGAGTATTAACTATTAAAAAATTCCAGTTAAATAAAGAACGGGGAAAGGTTTGGGTAAGCTTGTTTTCCCCCAAGGCATAAAAATCAATCATTTACTGTGTTTTGGTCACTAAATGTTTAATTCTTGAAATAAAGCCCCAAATGCATCCCACTGCTCTACCTAGCAATCTTTCCACACATGCCTGTACAGACAACCCCCTGGTTTGGCCTGGACCAGGGCAGAGATGCTCGAAAGAGTTACGGGCCCGTAAGTACTCCCCTAAGGGACTTTTTACCTCGTAGCGCCTCTAAGGGAGATGCTCAAACCATTTTTTCACTTGCTACGGGACCCCCCGAGGCTAAGGTGGTCGGGAGCACCCTTAACTCCTAAGGGGGTGAAATTTGGAAGCGGCTAGACGTCACAAACAATAAATTACAAGTTTGTATCACTATACTTATGTTTATTGTGTATTATAGAGCCATTTCCCTGCTTGGCCTGTTTGAAATGTGGATGTTGTTTATTGCTTCATTGACTCCATATATATCATATTTAACATACAATACCTATAGTACTTGTAATAAATTCATATCAGGGCAACCTATATTTAAAATATATATATCGGTCGACTTCTTGAATCAAAACGTATAGTTCATCATACAAGTTTGGCCGCTATAATGATCCGGTGGTGGTGGTGGTATCAATGTCTGACGTACTAGTACACACGCACGTATATACACAAGCAAGGATATTATAAAGTTATACTATCCTTGCACACAAGTGTCACGTGTGTCACAGTAAAGGGCGTTAGCCCCCCCGTGTGTCTTGTCTGACCTCAAGAGCGAACGCGCAGTTCTCGTCCACTTAACAGAGTACCGCCAGGGCCACGGCTACGGCATACGTACGTCGCGGGCCAGCAGTGGTCTATAGATACTAATTTCCGGGCACGCTAGACTCGAACCTATGATCAGCGCATCAAGGTATACCCTGGGTACGCCCTCTGTAGTAATTCAGTGGGAGAATATTACGCTAAAAAGGCTAATGTGGCAGCTATGTATTATCGAAACATTCTGGCGATAGTGAGCTAAAATCGGCCCTATTTCGGAAATCACCAATCTTAGCTCAACCGGCAAAAAATAGTTTTTTAGGTTTAGGTTAAGTTATATTTAGGTCTGGTTTTTGGTTAGGGAAAGGTTTATGATAGGTTTTTTGTTAAGTTTTGTAAGTTATTTAGGTTAAATAAGCGTCCGCGGGACGATTTCCGAAAGAGGCCGATTTTAGCATAACAGCGGCATTTGAAGTCTCTTTAAATTTATTATCGGGCTCCCTGACAGCTGAGAGCATGATGATTGGCTAGATAAAGCCGCGTCATGAAGGGCGCTGCTCTGTGATTGGTTAGCAGAATTTTCCCACACATATCCCTAGAATATCCCTATATTCCCCACCCAGAGGCCACCGATAACCGTACGGGAGTGACGGCTCGTACGAGCATCTCCCTCAGCCCACCCTCGTAAGGTTATTGTAGCCATACACTCGTAAGTTGTCCCCTTACGAGGGATTTTCGAGCATCCTGCCAGATTTTATGAGGTTCAATATCAACAAATTTTTGAACTCTTTTGAATGCATTTGCCTCTTGGAGCTAAGACTAAATTAAGTGTGCAAAAATGTTACGGCATACATCTTCAACATATTTGGGAGTTTGAGACAAGCATTTGATGCACATAGATGAATCATGTATATATATACGTGGCATGAACATTTGACAAATTATGACTTGAGGCAAATATTCTTTCAACAATGTAGCTACTGAATGGTGGCTCCCGGGCCATCATCACATTTGTAGTGTCAAAACAAACCCAACAATATTATTAACAGGAATGTTTTTTTATGTGAAACATTCCTTCATGGCATTGAACAGTCCTACAGCTGAGCTATCATTAACCTCTATCAAATCTATGAAAGAGTTTTCAAGTTTATCTTTCTCAAAATATTGTGCTAATACGCACAATTGTTTAGTTGTACTCCTGTCTGTTGTCTCATCTATACTTACAGAAAAAAGCCTTTCACGTAAGATTCCAAAAAGTTCAGTGCCGATCGAAAATGCTTTCCAAACACTTGTCATGTTTGAGGCTCTTTGCTTCCCTAGTTTTACTTTTTTTTAAAGACATCGCATCAGCAAACATGGCTTTTAGGAGGTCTAGTAAGGGTTCACATAAGTGAAATGGGCAAGTGATGTTCTGATAGAAAAGCACACACCCGAAGTTCAATTTTCCGTGCAGACTTTTCGATTGGGTCATTTGCAATAATAAAACTGGCAACTGTCTTTGTCTTAGAAATTTCACCAATTTTTCGTTATCTGGTGAAAATTTTCGTTCATCTGGCAACACTAAACCCACCCCAAGCAGAGACAGAAAACGGGGATCTATGAAGGGTGACACCAGTAGATTTCCGCTAGCCTTACATAAATAAAGTTTCGTGTGTATAAAAAATGAAAATTAAACACTGATTTTTACATCAATGAATCCTTTGAATTTGAATTTGAAAAAACTGACAAACACTGATTACCCTAGAATTACCCTAGATTATGCATTACCCTAACCGCTACCCTAGAAGGGGTCTGATTACCCTAGTTTAGGTATTGGGGCAGGGGTGGGATCAAAAACAATTGGGATTTGTATTTGAACTGTATTTAAATACAATTTTTAATGTATTTGTATTTGTATTTGTATTTTAGCATCCAGATAAAAAGTATTTTGTATTTGTATTTAATATTTGATATTTCGAGTCAAAAAACATTTGACACACACACACACACACCACACACACACACACACACACACACAGAGTTTTATACTTAGATTTTTGGAAGAAATAGATTATAGATTT
This sequence comes from Chionoecetes opilio, assembly GCA_016584305.1. NCBI lineage: Eukaryota > Metazoa > Arthropoda > Malacostraca > Decapoda > Majidae > Chionoecetes > Chionoecetes opilio. The sequence goes on along the minus strand of JACEEZ010023444.1, from coordinate 2,658 downwards.
AGGAAGAAAAGTATTTGTATTTTTATTTGTATTTTTAGATTTAGGAAGAAAAGTATTTGTATTTGTATTTGTATTTTTTGGAATCCCAAAAGAAGTATTTGTATTTGTATTTCATTGTAAAAAAATCAGTATTTGATCCAACCTGATTGGGCCAGATGCTGAGAGTGAGCTAGGGCGCCCTATCCACTAGGGCGCTGTGGTAAGGCGAAACGCCCTCCCACCGCAATGCTCAGTCAAGATTGCTGCCTTAGTGGCACCGCTAAAGGGGCTGAAAACTAAGGCATGGGTCAGACCCTGACTTAGTGAGCTGCTGTGGGCCTTTGACAGACATTCATCTTCTGTTTATAAAAGCAAATACAGCCTTGTTTCAGTCCTCCCAACGAAACAATTTGGGTTTGTTTACGTATTATAGTGTTTGCAAGGTGTGTATAAATTGATCGTGCAAGACTAATGCGGCATTATAGGGTTTTTTTATGCGGGTGATAAGAAATGTTTGCTGTGTTTTTGGTTAGGGGCGGGCGGCGGGCGGCGGGCGGCGGGGGCTACATTCAGAAGGGTAACTTCCGGGTCTTCCCCGACCCTAGCGACTTCCAACAGCTGTTTTGGGCACTTTTTGGCATTCTGCAGGCCACATTGATGACGTAGTTAAAGACGTTTGAGCTGTCAAAATCACACAACTGCCTCAGGCATTTTGTAGAGCACGCAATATACATAAAGATACTCATAATTGAGTATATAGATATTTTCTGACTCAAGAACTAAACAGGCAAGTATACAAATGAAATTAGGCCTTAAAATTTATCTCCTACACTCTTGGAGAGTTTATTATGGGTGGAATAGGCCGAGTGGTGAACGGTGGCACTCACCGAACCCCCGACCGAGACCACCTCGCTTCACCCCCGGCGGGGAGCTGCCACTAACCGCCACGCATCAGACTGAAGTATAATGGCTCCCTTTTCTTTAATAAAACCCCAAGCCCTTGTCCATCCAGCCGTGATGGTTATCTCCTTCTCCTTCTCCTCCTAGCCTTTTCTTGTCAGGTGGTAGTTTTTGGTAGTGGCAGCAGTAAAACAAATTTAAGCCGTGTAAAAACATTTCAGCGTGTTTTGGAGTGGTCTTTGTGTACTAAGCCCGGTTTTTCCCCCTCCCGCTTGTACGGCCGCCATACAACAACAATGACGTCACCCTCATCACCGCCCTTTAGTGGTATTTGTGGTAACTGGGCATAGTTGGCAACTTTCCCCTCGAGCGGACCCGCCGAGCGGGGAGAGATGAAATTGAATTTAACTTTGTACGGCGGCCGTAACAGCGGTACGGCGGTGCGGTAGACTTTGTTTGTGACGTCATTTGGACTTTTTGTGTGTTTTACGGCGGCCGTACAAGCGGGAAGGTGGGAACCGGCTTAAGACGATGCTTGGACACAAAAACACGGCTTATATTTTATTACTGCTGCTTCTGCTGCTGCTATTGCTGCTGCTGCTACTGCAACTACTGCAGGCTGCTGTGGGAAGGGGTTAATTGGGAGGAGGAGAGGGGGAGGAGAAGGAAAGAGGAGAAGCTAGGAGGTGGAGGAGGAGAGGAGGAAAGTACCTTTTCTTATAGCAGTTGGTGTGGTTGTAGTGGTGGCAGCGGTGATGGTAGTGGTGGTGGCAGCAGTAATAAAAAAAAGCCTTGTTAACACACATTTCAGCTAGTGTTATTGGAGTAGTCTTCGTAAAAGAAAAGGTTAGGAGGGGGAAGAGGAGGAGGAGAAGCTAGGAGGGTGGAGGAGGAGGAGGAGGAAGAAGGGTGGAGCATTTGGTGTGGATGATGAATTTGTTTTGTTCACAGCTGAGAGCGTGGAAGCCTTGTGAATGGCTGAAACTTTTTGAGAAATACTATGTGATTCGCTGGCGAGGCTGGGGACGTAATTGTACTGTAAAAGCCCGTTATCGGAAGAGATAGGATGGGAATTCTTATCATACAATTCCCGGGTTATGTCCCGTAGCAATTCAATCTTTTAGTTTTCTCGTGTAATTTATCTTTCCCTTTTTTCATTCTCCCCTTCTATCTTTCCCTTCTTCCTTCACCTCCCCCCCCCCCCCCACATTCCGGGTGGCGAGGTCAACATTCGTGGACACTTATTTTCGCGATCATCGATAACTAAGAGGTTCAAACTTTCATCCCCCCCTCACCCCCCTTTTCAGATCAAGGAACACTCCTAGATTCTTAATGTCCTTCAAAATAGTCACCATAGTGAAGATCACGGTCCCACATGGATGGGGTTCGTCCAGTTATTCGCTAAATTGAAAGTTTTACCAAATTTCTATTCAGACTCCCATACCACGTCGCTCAAAAAAACACGTTCGTAGGCTTTGAAAGAACTCAAATAACACTTTCCCCGGATATTAGATTAACATATTAAATTCTTCTATATCAAAGTAACAGTGGGGTTGCCAGAACTCCTATGAAGAAGTTTATAACCCGGTGCCTTTGTTATTTGAATGATATTTAATTATTAGATTTTTCCTTTGATTACAACTTGAATTGAGAATTGAAAACTAGTCTTATGACTTCACTATGTGATTATAGTATGAAAACTTCTCGCTGGGGAGAGTACTGAAAATGGGGAATGAATTTAAGGGGAAGGGGTAGGAGTTTAGGTTAAGGGAAGGGTTT
>JACEEZ010023443.1:227500-232500 GCA_016584305.1 Chionoecetes opilio | reverse complement strand
TCTCTCTCCCATCTCTCTCTCTCTCTCTCTCTCTCTCTCTCTCTCTCTCTCTCTCTCTCTCTCTCTCTCTCTCTCTCTCTCTCTTCTCCTACTACCACACTTAACCAACCCCCTTTCCTTCTCCTCCTACTCAATCACCTTTTAATCCTCCTCCTTCCTTTGTATTCCTTCCCTCACCCCCGCCCCTTATCCCTTGGTCTCGCCCCTTATTCCTTCCCCCCAAAGCGTCGTACTCCCTCACCCTTGGAGCACAATAGTATAAGGTGTTGAGCTCAGCACGTTCGCTCTTCTCTACTTCCCCCTTCTCTCTTTAACCCCTTGAGGCCCAGAACATAATTTCCATTGTAATTTGGCTACCATTAGACGATTTTTAGTGAATATAAGCAATGTTTTATAGATATGACCTGTTTAGTATCCTTGTTCACTGGCTAATTTGGTATATTTAGTTACTTTTCGTAATTTTATGGCTCGACAACAGACGATTTTATATAGCAAAGGAAAGATTTGGGTTTCAAGGGTTAACAATACCAAAATGTAGAGATGGTTTGCTTTTGTTGATTATTTTTTCCTCCGTGTATGTTTTTGTTAGTTTTTTTTCGTGTTGAGATGGTTTTTGTTAGTTTTTCTTCCTGTAAAGATGGTTTTTGTTAGTTTTTTTTCCTGTAAAGATGGTTTTTGTTAGTTTTTTTTCCTGTAAAGATGGTTTTTGTTACTTTTTTTTCCTGTAAAGATGGTTTTGTTAGTTTTTTTTCCTGTAAAGATGGTTTTTGTTAGTTTTTTTTCCTGTAAAGATGGTTTTTGTTAGTTTTTTTTCCTGTAAAGATGGTTTTTGTTAGTTTTTTTTCCTGTAAAGATGGTTTTTGTTAGTTTTTTTTCCTGTAAAGATGGTTTTTGTTAGTTTTTTTCCTGTAAAGATGGTTTTTGTTAGTTTTTTTTCTTCGTGTTGAGACGGTTTTTGTTACATTTTTTTTCTTCGTGTTGAGATCCATGGTTTTTGTTACGTTTTTTTTCTTCGTGTTGAGATCCATGGTTTGTGTTACGTTTTTTTCTTCGTGTTGAGATCCATGGTTTGTGTTACGTTTTTTTTCTTCGTGTTGAGACCCATGGTTGTTTTAGTTTTCTTGTATGAGACCCAGGTTTGTGTTACGTTTTTTTCTTCGTGTTGAGATCCATGGTTTGTGTTACGTTTTTTTTCTTCGTATTGAGATCCATGGTTTGTGTTACGTTTTTTTTCTTCGTGTTGAGATCCATGGTTTGTGTTACGTTTTTTTTCTTCGTGTTGAGATCCATGGTTTGTGTTACGTTTTTTTTCTTCGTGTTGAGATCCATGGTTTGTGTTACGTTTTTTTTCTTCGTGTTGAGATCCATGGTTTGTGTTAATGTTTTTCTCCTTCATCTTATTCCTTGCTACCAAATACTTCAGAAGGGAAAATAAAAAATCAAGTAATGATAAACGAAACAAATTTAAGAAAGAAATATTATACTATTAATATTTCAATGATTTCTTCTTATTTATAGCCTGTTGTTTAGGTTTGGTTAGTTAGCTTCTCTTTATACATCAATATATACAAACACACGTGCATACAGTTTCTCGTATATCCTCGCCGCTTGTTCTTTGTTTACCTTCCATGAGTGCCGTAGAAGTGTGTGAATCACCATAATAATAATTCTAGGGCTGAGAACAAGAAAGGCCAGTGTCACAAATCTATGTTATGAGAAAAATGCGTTTGAAATATTGCATCCTTTACTAAAAATCAGGTAATAACAGCAAATGAAAGCGTTTTTTTCAGTAATTACTTAGATTATAACCTATCATTTCTTGCAATGATAGATACATACATTTCCAGTTCGGTGGTGGACTTATCTAAAATTAGCCATTTTTTGACATTGGCCCTTCTAGTTCTCAGCCCTAGCATTAACCCCTTCGCACCCAGATTTTTCCTTTGCTATAAAAAATTGTCTGTTGTCAGCCATAAAATTACAAAAAGTAACTGAATATACCAAATTAGTTAGTGGACTAGGATACAAAACAGGTCATATCTATAAAATATTGCTTATACTAAAAATCGTCTTATGGTAGCCAAATTACAATGGAAATTACGTTCTGAGTCTCAAGAGGTTAAGATAAATATGTTGCTACTTCATCTTCGACTAAGTCTTGTAATTGTCACTTATATACACTTCTTTACCGCACTCAAAGTCACTTCCGATCCGTAATATTACCTACGTGCGGTCAGCGTGAAAACAAAGGCCTTGGGTATAAACGAAGGGATGAAAAGCGGCACTGCGTGGGTCACGGGAAGGAAAGGTTTACTGACACCTCGAAGTAAAGTGACGGCAAGACAAGGTAATGCCAATGTCAGGCACGTTGGATAGGCAGAGAGCATACTGTCATATGTGGCAAGGCGACGTCGGTTCACTAGACACCTGTCACGCGCAAACAAAGTGACACTGTGCCAAGAGACGCAAGCCCCGCGGGTATAGAGCGAGGACCAGGAAACGGACTCAGGACACAGGCACTCATAGTTATATTCCTCACGGTACAAAGAGGGGTAAAGAACTATAGTCTATTTTTTTTAACAAGGCGAAAAATCCTGACCTCTTGCTGTTTACTGACTGATATTTGATGCCATGAGAAGAAGGGAATACTACGCTTCTTCTTAATATCAGTTGTATTTTATCATAGTTAACCATATTATCAGGTAAACATAGGCATAATTTTAAGTATGAGACCTTCAGATAGAATGGAATTTTCACCTTGTCAAAAAAAATATATTACATAGATCGCCTGGAAAATACTCTCATCTCTTATTGTCTTTTTTCAGTATTTCTGTTCGGTTCTTCACATAACGAACTCGGGCACACACAGAGTTATATTCCTGAGTGGTAGAGAGAGAGAGTAGAGAAGGAAAGAGAGAGACAGAGAGAGAGAGAGAGAGAGAGAGAGAGAGAGAGAGAGAGAGAGAGAGAGAGAGAGAGAGAGAGAGAGAGAGAGAGAGAGAGAGAGAGAGAAAGAGCCTTAAAGAAAGGAAAGGAAATAGGAAGGAAAAAGAGTGGTAGAGAGCTAGAGGTCGGCAGGAAAATACTGTCTCTCATCTCTTATTGTTGTATTTTAACTATTATCTATGAACTAGTAACTATTATACACTATTATTTAACTATTAAGTCATTTGTTCAGTACTTCTGTTTGGTTCATCAGATGACACGGTAACATAGGTCGCCTTACCATAAACCTATACAGGTGTTAACCCGACACTGACAGGCATACAGGGTCTTTAACTACCCTATATAAACACTACTGCGCACACTAAAACCATCGTACGACTCCATGGTAAAAAATAAATCAAGTTTCAGACAAAAAAAATACGTATGTCAGTCAAGCCGGCACCTGACTCGACCCGGTACAAACACACACACACTCGACACTCGACACTAACACTCGACCATCTATGCACTGGCCTCCCCTATACACTGTCACCTACCTTAAGTATCGCAGAACTCGCGGTTAATAGAGATCAGAACTGTATCGAGGCAGTGAGCAGCCGCCATACCACCTGACAGCCGCGAGCGAGAGGAACTGGTTACTGGCGGCTGGTTGGGTTGGGTGGCAGCGGCAAGCGAGTCTCCCCTGCACTACCCTCCTCCCGCCCACCTGCACGCCTCAGTTTTCTATGATATCTCTTGTTACGCGCTTCCCTTCCCCTCTCCCCTTCTCTCATTCCCCTCTACCCTTCCCCCTTCCCCTTCCCCTATCCCTCTTCCCCGCACTTAATGGATATAGAGAGAAGGGTTACATAACGTATATAAGACTCTTTCTGTGGTCTTGAATGTTGCGCCACTTCCAGAAACTAATGGCCCAGGCAGAGGTCAGGAATGTATGGAGGTTGCTACTCCCTACCCAGAGCTGGGCAGTATTTAAATACATTTGTATTTAAATACTTATTTAAATACATTTGGGTATTTAGAACTGTATTTATAAAAACATTGGTTTTTATGTATTTAAATGCAGTATTTAAATATTTTTTGAGTATTTAAATACATTGTATTTAAATACTTATAATATAAAAATGTAAATACTTATTTATCAGTTAATTTGGCCATAAACCCACCCAACTCTCTGGCAGCCCTGCTGTTACAGTGAACCAGGGTTTCCACTTGCTAGGAAATGTCCGGATTTCAAGGAAATGTAGGCCTGAGAAGGAAATTTTTAAGGAAACCCAAAATCTAAGGAAATCCTAAGAAAATCCAATTATTTTCGGACATGTTAAAATGTGTGTGTATTTAAAATGTATTTACAAATGTATTCAAATACAATTGACGTATTTGGTATTAAGTATTAAATACATTCGTAAAATGTATTTAGTATTTGGTATTTAGATACATTTCTCCCATGTATTTAGTATTTAGTATTTAAATACATTCAATGTATTTAGTGCCCAGCTCTGCCTACCTCACTCCCATGACAGATGCTAAACCTCCCTGCCTCACTCCCATGACAGATGCTAAACCTCCCTGCTCACTCCCATGACAGATGCTAACCTCCGCCTCACCCCAGCAGATGCAACTCCTACCTCACTCCCATGACAGATGCTAAACCTCCCTACCTCACTCCCATGACAGATGCTAAACCTCCCTGCCTCACTCCCATGACAGATGCTAACCTCTCTTCCTCACTCCCATGACAGATGCTAACCTCCCCCTCATCCATGACAGGTACACCTCCCTTCTCCCTCCCATGACAGATGCTAAACCTGCCTGCCTCACTCCCATGACAGATGCTAAACCTCCCTGCCTCACTCCCATGACAGATGCTAAACCTCCCTGCCTCACTCCCATGACAGATGCTAAACCTCCCTACCTCACTCCCATGACAGATGCTAAACCTCCCTGCCTCACTCCCATGACAGATGCTAAACCTCTCTGCCTCACTCCCATGACAGATGCTAAACCTCCCTACCTCACTCCCATGACAGATGGTACACCTCCCTTCTTCCCTCCCA
>JACEEZ010023443.1:207500-222500 GCA_016584305.1 Chionoecetes opilio | reverse complement strand
CCAATCTCCGGGACTCTGATCGTTAACACTGCTTCATTGGTCGAGCTATTTGCGTTCAGGGGCGTCACAAGCGTCACTCACGCTATGGTATTCGAGGGGGACGGGGGAGGCGAGGCGGGGAGGCGGCGTGACGTCAGTGGCCGCCCTCAGGAGACTCCCATCAGCGGGAACATCGCCCTGCTGGCACCCGGGACATGACGTCACGTTCCAGCCGCCCTCTGCGTCATCCAGGGTTTCCAGTCCTTCGTAGCCTCGTGTACTGGGTATTCCTGGACGCTGGAAACACTAATAGTCACTGTTTATCCAGGCGTCAATAGGGAAGGGATGGCGAGTGCGAGGATGAAAGAAACGTTCCGCCACTGCCTCTGCGTCATCCAGTGTTTCCAGTCCGGGTAGCCTCGTGTTCTGTGTATTCCTGGACGCTGGAAACACTGTAATAGTCACTGTTTATCCAGGCTTCAGTACAGGGATGGCGAGGGTGAAAGAAACATTCCAGCCGTCCTCTGCGTCATCAAAGGTTTCCAGTCCTTCCAGTCCGGGTAGCCTCGTGTTCTGTGTATTCCTGGACGCTGGAAACACGAATAGTCACTGTTTATCCAGGCTTCAGTACAGGGATGGCGAGGGTGAAAGAAACATTCCAGCCACCCTCTGTGTCATCAAAGGTTTCCAGTCCTTCCAGTCCGGGTAGCCTCGTGTTGTGTGTATTCCTGGATGCTGGAAACACTGCAATGCTTATCCGGGTGACTCAGTAGGCAAGGAATGGCGAGGGTGTAAGGGAGGAAGGAGCGATGGAAGGAGCACCCTGGCACCTGTTCCCTGACCCGCCTCGCTCGCCTCCTTCTGCGATCGTTCAGGCGGAAGTATTAAGACATTCTGAAGATACAGGAACCCGTGAGACCAACGAGTGCTGGCGGGTTACACGGCTGGACTAAATTGCCGTGAGACCCTTGACCCCGATGGCATCAATCTTTATAAGGGTGATGACCAGGCATTCTTCACAGGCATCAATCATTGGGTTAGTAAGCATGAACATATGGTGGTTATAAGGGCATGAACATATGGTGGTTATAAGGGCATGAACATACGGTGGTTATAAGGGCATGAACATAGGGTGGTTATAAGGGCATGAACATAGGGTGGTTATAAGGGCATGAACATAGGGTGGTTATAAGGGCATGAACATAGGGTGGTTATAAGGGCATGAACATAGGGTGGTTATAAGGGCATGAACATAGGGTGGTTATAAGGGCATGAACATACGGTGGTTATAAGGGCATGAACATAGGGTGGTTATAAGGGCATGAACATAGGGTGGTTATAAGGGCATGAACATAGGGTGGTTATAAGGGCATGAACATAGGGTGGTTATAAGGGCATGAACATAGGGTGGTTATAAGGGCATGAACATAGGGTGGTTATAAGGGCATGAACATAGGGTGGTTATAAGGGCATGAACATAGGGTGGTTATAAGGGCATGAATATAACTATGGTAGCTTATAACATAGCTGCACATGGGGCGTGAAGGATAACTACAGATTTGAAGGCATGAATAATAAGAAAATGAAGGTTATTACATAGTGAATGATTACAGAGTCCTGCTTCAAACCATCCACTATGCACACCATCGCATTACTTAACCCCTTGAGGCCCAGACCGTAATTTTTATTGTAATTTGGGTACCATTAGACGATTTTCATGAATATAACCAATATTTTATAGCTATGACCTGTTTAGTATCCTTGTCGACTAGCTAATTTGATATATTAAGTTACTTTTTACCTCCGCCAACGAAGTTGGAGGGGTTATGTTTTCACCCCGATCTGTCTGTCTGTCTGTCTGTCTGTCTGTTTGTTAGTGTACAGGATTTCTCGAAAAGTTACGAATAGATTTGGACCAAACTCGGTATTCCAAGTCTATTTGGTATAAGGAAGAACTGATTTAATTTTGGATGAAATCTATTGACAACTGTTGCCATGGCAACCAATTGATGAAATATTCGGCCGGAGGTATGCGCTCATACTGAGTGCATAATGCATATATATATATAAATATATATATATATATATATATATAAATATATATATATATATATATATATATATATATATATATATATATATATATATATATATATATATATTGATTAAATATTCGGGCGGAGGTATGCGCTCTACTGAGTGCCCCCCCCCCTAGTTTCGTAATGTTATGGCTAACAACAGACGATTTCATAATAGCAAAGGAAATATCTGGGCGTTAAGGGGTTAACTCTTATCGGTTTTTTATTCAAGAGCAACACCACTGCATACTTTGGGTGCGAAATAAGCCAACATAAACATGACAATATCTATCTGTACAAGAACAAGCAATACCATCAGCGGCATTCGTATTCATGCCATGGACACAACGAGAAAAGTTGCTAATTAGATTAATGACTATATAATTATAAGTGTGCACAGTGCATGGCTGGCGCCGGGAGGTGGTGAGCGCGAGGTACAGAGTTCGAGCGTGGCCACCGAGAGACACTCTCTCTCGGTGGCCACGGTTCGAGCCCCGCCTGGAACATACTCCCCATGTATACAGTCACTGAGTATTATTTTTCCTCTTTGATATACGTGTCTGGGCCTGTATATATAGTGCCTGAGGGTATTATCGCAGGGGTGTGAGGTGTGAGGTAAGAGAGGTGTGTTAGGAAGCATAGGACAGAAAGGTACAAGGAGGAAAAAAACCTGCTAATCTGTGAGAGTTCCTTAGATATCACGTTATAAAAAAAGATTCTGTGCTAATTCATTCTTATCCTGTAGGAAATAACCCCTTCACGCCCAGATCTTTCCTTTGCTGTATGAAATCGTATGTTGTTAGGCAAAAAATTACGAATTGTAACTTAATATACCAAATTAGTTAGTCGACAAGGATATTAAACAGGTCATATCTATAAAATGTTGCTTATATTCACTAAAATGTCTAATGGTACCCAAATTACAATGAAAATTACGTTCTGGGCCTCAAGGGGTTAAGGATAATGTATATAGAGGGCTTGTACATTATCCATGGTTGGCCCTCACGCGTGGCGGCGCAGGCAGGATTTATAGGGTGACAGCCCATGCCACGTGTATTGAAATGATGGCAGGCGATTAGCGTTACGTCAAACCGAGGCAGAATTAGTAACATCTCTTTCCCTTTGCTCTGCGTTGCCGCTTGTCAGTGCCTCGTTAGCGCCGGGATGTTATAAACCAATCAGCTAATCCCTACCTGCTGGCCGGCCGGTGAATCAGCTTAATTTGTTTTGGATATAAATGGATAAAAGTATAAAAACCTACTCATTCCTCTTGTTTGAGTTAAGTCCTAATCAATACCAGCTAGACCTGAATCCTCTTGTTTATATCTATGTCTATCTATCTATCTTCTATCTATGTTATGTTCCATCTATCTTCTATCTATGTAATGTTCTATCTATCTTCTATCTATGTTATGTTCTATCTATCTTCTATCCATGTTATGTTCCATCTATCTTCTATCTATGTAATGTTCTATCTATCTTCTATCTATGTTATGTTCTATCTATCTTCTATCCATGTTATGTTCTATCTATCTTCTATCTATGTTATGTTCTATCTATCTTCTATCTATGTTATGTTCTATCTATCTTCTATCTATGTTATGTTCTATTTATCTTCTATCTATGTTATGTTCCATCTATCTTCTATCTATGTTATGTTCTATTTATCTTCTATCCATGTTATGTTCCATCTATCTTCTATCTATGTTATGTTCTATCTATCTTCTATCTATGTTATGTTCTATCTATCTTCTATCTATGTTATGTTCTATCTATCTTCTATCTATGTTATGTTCTATCTTCTATCTATGTTATGTTCTATCTTCTATCTATGTTATGTTCTATCTATCTTCTATCTATGTTATGTTCTATCTTCTATCTATGTTATGTTCTATCTATCTTCTATCTATGTTATGTTCTATCTATCTTCTATCTATGTTATGTTCCATCTATCTTCTATCTATGTTATGTTCTATCTTCTATCTATGTTATGTTCTATCTATCTTCTATCTATGTTATGTTCTATCTTCTATCTATGTTATGTTCTATCTTCTATCTATGTTATGTTCTATCTTCTATCTATGTTATGTTCTATCTTCTATCTATGTTATGTTCTATCTTCTATCTATGTTATGTTCTATCTTCTATCTATGTTATGTTCTATCTTCTATCTATGTTATGTTCTATCTTATATCTATGTTATGTTCTATCTTCTATCTATGTTATGTTCTATCTATCTTCTATCTATTGTATGTTCTATCTATCTTCTATCTATTATATGTTCTATCTACCTTCTATCAATGTTATGTTCTATCTATCTTCTATCTATGTTATGTTCTATCTTCTATCTATGTTATGTTCTATCTTCTATCTATGTTATGTTCTATCTTCTATCTATGTTATGTTCTATCTTCTATCAATGTTATGTTCTATCTTCTATCAATGTTATGTTCTATCTTCTATCTATGTTATGTTCAATCTTCTATCTATGTTATGTTCTATCTTCTATCTATGTTATGTTCTATCTTCTATCTATGTTATGTTCTATCTTCTATCTATGTTATGTTCTATCTTCTATCTATGTTATCTTCTATCTTCTATCTATGTTATGTTCTATCTATCTTCTATCTATTGTATGTTCTATCTATCTTCTATCTATGTTATGTTCTATCTACCTTCTATCAATGTTATGTTCTATCTATCTTCTATCTATGTTATGTTCTATCTTCTATCTATGTTATGTTCTATCTTCTATCTATGTTATGTTCTATCTTCTATCTATGTTATGTTCTATCTTCTATCAATGTTATGTTCTATCTTCTATCTATGTTATGTTCCATCTATCTTCTATCTATGTAATGTTCTATCTATCTTCTATCTATGTTATGTTCTATCTATCTTCTATCCATGTTATGTTCTATCTATCTTCTATCTATGTTATGTTCTATCTATCTTCTATCTATTGTATGTTCTATCTATCTTCTATCTATGTTATGTTCCATCTATCTTCTATCTATGTTATGTTCTATCTATCTTCTATCTATGTTATGTTCTATCTATCTTCTATCTATGTTATGTTCTATCTATCTTCTATCTATTGTATGTTCTACCTATCTTCTATCTATGTTATGTTCTATCTATCTTCTATCTATGTTATGTTCTATCTATCTTCTATCTATGTTATGTTCTATCTTCTATCTATGTTATGTTCTATCTATCTTCTATCAATGTTATGTTCTATCAAAGACTACTCTATACTGGACTTGCTACTCGTGCCCCGCGCCAACCCGCCCATGACCAGTGGAGGCCAGTTTTGCGATTCCTGCCATTTTAGAACATCACCCCTATTTCCCTACCTAAGGTTTATCAGTATATACGATATACCGTTATCTTCGTAACTGTTTGTTCTATAATATTATCAAATAAAAAACAGTAAAATACACTAAAGAAATGCCATTATGAGAGAGTGAAGAAATATGCATGACCTCAATATATACTTAAACTCTTCGCCATTTAATATTTTGCGAGAAAACATTTTAGATGCTAGCGATAGAAAGAAGCGGAGTTTCATTAGCTTTCCATTGATATATTTAGTTTTCTGATAAATGAATTACCACCATGCCTAAATTAGCATTAACTAAAAAAATAACATCAATCGTATCGGCAAGTAAAAAAGTGTTCCATGAATACAGTAGACTATGGCATATCAGTATAAATGATACACTGTTATCTTCGTGAATGTTTGTTCTATAATATTATCAAATAAAAAACTGTAAAATACACTAAATAAATTCCATTATGAGACTGAAGAAATATGCATGAACTTATATTCACTTAAACTCATCGCAATTTGATATTTTGCTTGAAGACTTTTTACATGCAACATATCAATAGAAGCGGAATTTAATTAGCTTTCCATTGCTATATTTCATTTTCTGATAAATGAATTAGAACCATGCATATATTAGCGTTAACTAAATAAATAACATCATCCATCGGGTAATTATCCCGATAGATGATGTTATTTTTTTAGTTAACGCTAATTTATGCATGGTTATGATTCATTTATCAGAAAACGAAATATAGCAATGGAAAGCTAATGAAAATCCGCTTCTTTCTATCGCTAGCATCTAAAATGTTTTCTCGCAAAATATTAAATGGCGATGAGTTCAAGTTCATGCATATTTCTTAACTCTCTCATAATAGCATTTCTTTATTGCATTTTACTGTTTTTTATTTGATAATATTATAGAACAAACATTTACGAAGATAACGGTATATCATATATACTGATAAACCATAGGAAGGGAAAAGGGAGTGATTTTCGAAAATGGCAGGAATCGCAAAACTGGCCTCCACTGGAAATAGCCCAAAATGAGTAGCAAGTCCAGTATAGAGTAGTCTTTGGTTCTATCTATCTTCTATCTATGTTATGTTCTATTTATCTTCTATCTATTGTATGTTCTATCTATCTTCTATCTATGTTATGTTCTATCTATCTTCTATCTATTGTATGTTCTATCTATCTTCTATCAATGTTATGTTCTATCTATCTTCTATCTATCTTCTATCTATTGTATGTTCTATCTATCTTCTATCTATGTTATGTTCTATCTTCTATCTATGTTATGTTCCATCTATCTTCTATCTATGTTATGTTCTATCTTCTATCTATGTTATGTTCCATCTATCTTCTATCTATGTTATGTTCCATCTATCTTCTATCAATGTTATGTTCTATCTATCTTCTATCTATGTTATGTTCTATCTATCTTCTATCTATGTTATGTTCTATCTTCTATCTATGTTATGTTCTATCTATCTTCTATCTATGTTATGTTCTATCTATCTTCTATCTATGTTATGTTCTATCTTCTATCTATGTTATGTTCCATCTATCTTCTATCTATGTTATGTTCTATCTATCTTCTATCTATGTTATGTTCTATCTTCTATCTATGTTATGTTCCATCTATCTTCTATCAATGTTATGTTCTATCTATCTTCTATCTATTGTATGTTCTATCTATCTTCTATCTATTGTATGTTCTATCTACCTTCTATCAATGTTATGTTCTATCTATCTTCTATCTATGTTATGTTCTATCTATCTTCTATCTATGTTATGTTCTATTTATCTTCTATCTATGTTATGTTCTATCTTCTATCTATGTTATGTTCTATCTTCTATCTATGTTATGTTCTATCTTCTATGTTATGTTCCATCTATCTTCTATCTATGTTATGTTCTATCTTCTATCTATATTATGTTCCATCTATCTTCTATCAATGTTATGTTCTATCTATCTTCTATCTATTGTATGTTCTATCTATCTTCTATCTATTGTATGTTCTATCTACCTTCTATCAATGTTATGTTCTATCTATCTTCTATCTATGTTATGTTCCATCTATCTTCTATCTATGTTATGTTCCATCTATCTTCTATCTACTGTATCTAATGTTCTATGTCTATTTAAATATCGTGTCTATATCTAAGTAAAGATTGGCTTCTACCGTCCCACGTAATCCGTATTCGGCTAATGAAGGTGTTTTGCGGGAACTTTTTCTTCCGCGGCGGCTATTGGTGCGCCGCGCGTGACGTCACTCAACACCTCGCTCCGGTGGGGTCGATCGTTCCTATCGCGACGGCCGGGATTCCCAGTCGTGTTCGGCCTGCCACGGCGCGCTAAAGGGCCTCGCACCACCACCACCACCACCACCACCACCCCCACACCAGCACCAATGTCGCCACTCGCCATCAAAGGAGCTACAGATAACCCTTCGTCAATGCTAGCGTGATGAGCCTTGTTCCATCCTAAAGCTGATGGGTAGTTGTTGTTGATGTTGTAGTTGTTGTAGAAGTTGATGATATAGGTGGATGTAGGTAGTGTTAAGTAACAGGAACTACCACGTGTAGGTCTCGCGGCCTTTTGTAGCGTCCTTATTTTCTTATGTTCTTATGTTCTTATGTTCTCGCACCACCACCACCAACACCACTACCACCACCACCAATGTCGCCACTCGCTAACAAATAACTCGCGACGGCTCTAGATTAATTGACTAGATGGTCAGTTCATCTTGCTGCGACTAACCCTTCGTCAATGCTAGCGTGATTATCCTTAAGAACATAAGAACTTAAAAACATGAGAACATAAGGAAACTACAAGAGGCCGCGAGACCTACACGTGGTAGTTCCTGTTACTTAACACTACCTACATCCACTTTTCATCCCCATCCATGTTCCATCCTAAGGCTTCACCAACAGCTTCCTACCGGTCAAGGGTTAAGAGACTACTCCTAAGTGCCCTATACATATGCTCCCAGAGACACCAATGATACCATCCAAAACCCGAAAATGAGAAAAACAAAAGAAAAACAAACCACATAGCAACAGCACCAACAACCGGTAACAAAAACACGTACATACATACATACATATTATTATATGATTATAAGAACATATATTAGTATTTAACCCCTTCACGCCCAGATCTTTCCTTTGCTATAAAAAAATCGTATGTTGTCGAGCCATAAAATTACGAAAAGTAACTAAATAAACCAAATTAGCTAGTAGACATGGATACTAAACAGGTCATATCTATAAAAACATTGCTTATATTAATTAAAAATCACCTAATGGTAGTCAAATTACAATGAAAATTACGTTCTGGGTCTCAAGGGGTTAAACATCCTCTCATTCTTCAGTGCGAAACTTCCATATTCCTATCTTCTTGAAGGGGCATGGTATCCTTTTTCCAACTGTTCCCTTACATGTAGTTAGTTTGATAGTTAGTAGTATGTAGTTCAGCAGAAACCCTCGTTCTAGACCAATCAATAGGTTTCTTGGTATCTGTTCTTCCTATGTGAGTTGCCTGGTTTGGAAAGAACATGGGGGAGGGGGGGTGAGGGGGGGGGGGGACTGCAGCAGAGAGGAGTGGTAACGCTAATGACGGGTGAGAAGTGGCGGCCCGTCAACTTGACCTACATCAGAAAAAGTAATGCGGCCTGATTCTTCCTCTCCCTTCCTTCCTTCTTTCTATTGCTTCTTTCTTTTTCTTGTTTATTCACTTATTCTTCCTTCTTCCCTTCCTATTGCTTAATTTTCTTCTGTTTATTCATTTATTCTTCCTTCTTTCTTTCCTTCTTTCTATTGCTTTTTTTCTTTTTCTTGTTTATTCACTTATTTTTCCTTCCTTCTTTCCTTCTTCCTATTGCTTTCTTTTCTTCTGTTTATTCACTTATTCTTCCTTCTTTCTTTCTTCCTATTAATTCTTTCTTTTCTTCTGTTTATTCACTTATTCTTCCTTCTTTCTTTCCTTCCTATTGCTTCATTTTCTTTTGTTTATTCACTTATTCTTCCTTCCTTCTTCCCTTATTTCTATTGCTTCTTTCTTTTTCTTCTTGTTTATTCACTTATTCTTCCTTCCTTCTTTCCTATTGCTTCATTTTCTTCTGTTTATTCACTTATTCTTCCTTCTTTCTTTCCTTCTTCCTATTAATTTTTTCTTTTCTTCTGTTTACTCACTTATTCCTGTCTTTTTTGTTCTTTCTTTCTCATTTTGCCCTTTGTCTGTTTTGTATGTCTCATGGTTTTTTTTTCTCCCCTCTCTCTCTCTCTCTCTCTCTCTCTCTCTTTTCTCTCTCTCTCTCTCTCTCTCTCCTCTCTTCTCTCTCTCTCTCTCTTTTCTTTCTTTTTTCTTTAAGTCTCGTAGAATTTCTTTAAGACGTAGTTTTTCCTCCCCTCTCTCTCTCTCTCTCTCTCTCTCTCTCTCTCTCTCTCTCTCTCTCTCTCTCTCTCTCTCTCTCTCTCTCTCTCTCTCTCTCTCTCCTCTCTTCTCTCTTCTCTCTCTCTCTCCAATACATTTCCTGGCTAAGTTCCATTTCTATCAAAAACTAAATCGCAGCCTTCATCGAATATTTCCCTTTTATTTACTTGCAACTCTTTTTCATCTTTATTATGAGGAACTTTTACTTCACCACTTCTCTCCTACTATGTACATAATGATTTGTATTGGTTTAATTTTGATCTATTTAACTTGTTTATATTAAATTTTCATCTTTTTGTTCTCATACTTTTTAGTCTGCAATTTCTTTGTCTGGTTTTATTATCGTTTTCTCAGTTTTTTTATCGTCTAAGTTTTTTTATAATTACATATTTTTTACAATGTTTCCTCATATTTGTTCTCCTTACAATAAGACGACAATTTTCTTTCTACTTTTCACTCTCAGCTTTTCATAATCGTCTGCTTTTCGTTTCTCTTTTATTTCATGAGTTAAGATTTTTTTTACGGTGCTAGGTTTTAGTGTTTTTTACTCCTGCACTGTTTTCCTTTTTTTTCTAGCTGTACAGTTTTTTTTTCTGAGCTTGTAATAATCATCTGTTTTATTTATCGTCCTCTTTTTATTATTATTTCTTGAGTTCAGATATTTTCCGGTGTTAATTTTCACTTTTTTACTCCTGCACTTTTTTTTCTTTCTTTTCTTGCTGTACAGCTATTTTTTTAGCTTGTAATAGTCATCGTTTTCTTGGTCCATTTTTTTCCTTACTCATATTTAATATATTATATAGACATATTACTCATATATGTCTCTTTATATATTTCCCAGTGTTGGTTTTTACTGTTTTTTACTACTGCACTTTTGTTCTTTTTTTTGTTGTACAGTTTGTTTGTTTTTTAATAATCGTCTGGTGGGTTTTTTTCGTCCTTATATTTTTTATTTCTTGAGGTTTTTTTTTCCAGTGTTGGGTTTTAGTGTTTTTTACAACTGCACTTTTTTTCCTTTTTTTCTGGCTGTACAGTTTTTTTCTTAGTTTGTAATAATCGTCTGTTTTTTTTGGTCCATATTTTCCTTACTATTTCTGAAGTTAAGATATTTTTTCCGGTGTTAATTTTCACTTTTTAACTCCTGCACTTTTTTTTACTTTTTTTTCTTGCTTTAGTTTTTTTTCTGCTTGTAATAATCGTCTGGTTTTCTTTGTCCATATTTTCCTTATTATTTCTGGAGTTAAGATATTTTTTCCGGTGTTAATTTTCACTTTTTTACTCCTGCACTTTTTTTAATTTTTTATTTATTGCTGTACAGTTATTTTTTTAGCTTGTAATAATCGCCTGGTTTTTTCTATTTTTTTCTTTACTATTTATTGAATTTAGATATTCTTTCCGGTGTTAATTTTTACTTTTTTACTCCGGCACTTTTTTTTCTTGCTGTAAAGTTTTTTTCTCAGTTTGTAATAATCGTCTGGTTTTTTTGTGTCTATTTTTTCCTTACTATTTCTGTACTATATATTCAGTGTTGGTTTTTAGTGTTTTTTTACTACTGCCCTTTTTTTCTTTTTTTTGCTGAACAGTTTTTTCTCAGCTTGTGATTCGTCTGGTTTTTTTATCCGTCCTTATTTCTTTTATTTCTTAAGTTTTTTTTTTCCGGTGTTAATTTTTACCTTTTTACTCCTGCACTTTTTTCTTTTTTTTCTTACTGTAGTTTTTGTTCTGCTTGTAATAATCGTGTTTTCTTGGTCCATTTTATCCTTACTACTTCTTTATATTTTTCCAGTGTTGGTTTTTAGGATTTTTTACTACTGCACTTTACTACTTTTTCTTTCTTCTGTTTTCTTGACATAATCGTCTGTTTTCTTTCTCTGGTTTTTTTTCTAACTATGTCTTGAGTTCAGATTTTTTTCATGTGTTGGTTTATATTTTTTTCATGTGTTGGTTTATATTTTTTTACTACTGCACTTTTTTGCTGGTGGTGGTTTTTTGCTATTTTTTTAAGGTGGTGGGTTTTACTACTGCACTTTTACCTCCTTTTTTTTGTTACCTCCGCCAACGAAGTTGGAGGGGTTATGTTTTCACCCCGATCTGTCTGTCTGTCTGTCTGTCTGTCTGTTAGTGTACAGGATTTCTCGAAAAGTTACGAATAGATTTGGACCAAACTCGGTATACCAAGTCTATTTGGATAAAGGGAAGAACTGGTTTTAATTTTGAATGAAATTTATTGAAAAAATGTTGCCATGGCAAAAACCCAAATTTATGAAATATTCGGCCGGGGGTATGCGCTCATACTGAGTGAATATTATATTATATTATATATATATATTATATATATATATTATATATATTATATATATATATATAATATATATAATAATTATATATTTTAATTTTTTTATTTTTTTTTTACTTTTTTTTTCTTTTTTTGTAGAAATTTTCGGGCGGAGGTTATGGCTCTACTGGTGCCCCCCCCCCCCCTAGTTGTATATATTTTCCCCGGTTCCCCTGTTTCCCCCCCTCCTCCCCCCTTTTTTCCTCCGGGGGGGGTTTTTGTCCGGGGGGGGGGGGGGTGTTCCCGTGATGGGGACACACTTTTTCTTTTTTTCCCCCTTTCTCTCTCCTTCTCTCTCTCCCCTCTCTCTCTCCCCTCTCTCCCCTCCAATTTCTCTTTTTCCTTCTTTCCCTCAAAGTCCTATATTTTCCTCTTTCTTCCCCTCCTTTACTCTCTCCCCTCTCTTCTCCTTCTCTCTTCCCCTCTCCTCTCTCCTCTTTTATCACAAACCTCTTCCCTTCTTAATTTTCCCCTCCCTCTAAACCTTTTCTTTCTTTTACAAACATGGGTTTTTTTACCGACCTTTTAAAAACTGGGAATAAGCAAATCCCCCTAAAAAATTTGTTTTTCGTGTGTGTTGTGTGTGTGTTTGGGTTCCTTGTTAAATTTTGGTTGGTTTTTTTTTTTCTGTGTGTTGTGTTGGTGTGTGTGTGTGTGTGGGGGTGTTGGGGGGTGTGTGTGTGTGGGTGTGTTTTGTGGGTGTGTGTGTGTGTGTGTGTGTGTGGTGTGTGTGTGGGGTGGGGGTGTTTGTTGGGCGGTTGGGGTTTGTGTTTGTTTGTTTGTTTTGGTGTTTTTTGTTGTTTTTCTTTTGTGTTTTTGTATTTTTTTTTTCGGTGTGGTTTTTTTGTTTTTTTGGGGTTTTTTTTTGGTTTGGGGTTTTTTGTTTTGGGTTTGGCGTTTGTTTTGTTTTTTTGTTGTGGTTTTGTTTGTTTTGTGGGGAATTTTTGGTTTTTTTTTTTGTTTTGGTTAAAGGGGTTTTTTTTTTTTTTGTGTTGTGTTTGGGGTTGGGTGGTTGGGGTTTTGTTTTGTTTGTTTTTTTTTTTTTTTATTTTTTAAAGTTGTTGTTTTGTTTTGTTTTATTGGGGTTTGTTTTTTTTTTGTTTTTTGTCCCTTTTTGTTTTTTGTTGGGGGGCCTTTGGGTTTTTTTTGGTTTTTGGGGTTTTGTTTTTGTGGTTTTGGTTTTTTGTTTTTTGTTGGGGTTTTTGTGTGTGTGTGTGTGGTGTGGTGGGGTGTGTGGTTTGTTAAATCCCAGATCGGGGCCATGTAGTAATATCATGACCTACATTAAAAGATACAGTTACATACATCTTGTTTTCTATTATGTGTATACTATTGCATATTACCCATCTTAGAGTGTGCAGACATATATACACTTTCCTCATAACTTCACCATCAGTATTTCTTAACCCCTTGAGACCCAGAAAGTAAATTTCATTGTAATTTGGGTACCATTAGACGATTTGTAATTAATATAAGCAATATTTTATAGATATGACTGACCTGTTTACTGTTTAGTATCCTTGTCGACGAACTAATTTGGTACTCACTTACTTTTCTTGATTTTATGGCTAACAACAGTTGATTTTTTTTATATATGTAGTAAAGGAAAGGTCTGGGCGTGAAATTAAGGGGTTAAGACTATCTAAAGATCTATATCATTAATTCTAACTATACTATTCTTAAAATCTATATACACCACAGATCTGTATGTCTTCTTAATCTGCTCATCCAAATACGAGAGACAGTAACCTTTCTTATGTTCTTATGTTCTTATGTAACAACCTTCAATTTTCTTCTATCTGCTCTAAGACAGAAAACAAAATAAACCCATAGTCACACTTACTTTATGAAGACTTTACGACACATTCACAGTCTTAAGTAGCATCCTCCTCCTCCTCCTCCTCCTCTTATTCTCTCCCTCGTCTGCCTCTATCCCTCCCAGCATCACTAAATTCCTTAATAATAGCAAGCAGAAAGTCACCTTTACTCGGTTGTCAGGTAAACTCCCGTCTCTCTCTCTCTCTCTCTCTCTCTCTCTCTCTCTCTCTCTCTCTCTCTTCTCTCTCTCTCTCTCTCTCCTCTCTCTCTCTCCCCCGTCACCTTTATTTCCGTTGTCGGGTAACTCTCTCTCTCTCTCTCTCTCTCTCTCTCTCTCTCTCTCTCTCTTCTTTTCTCTCTCTCTCTCTCTCTCTCTCTCTCTCTCTCTCTCTCTTAAAACGAATAGGAAATGCCTAGTAAGATTGGGTGTGAGCAAAAGCCAAGTTCCTTTCAGTGGATCATAAAAAGTCAAACACACACAGTCATTCAGCCGTGAAATATACGACCTAGAAGGAAACATAATTATAAGACGTTAGTATATAGGTGTAAGTAAAGTATATAGTAAAGTATATATAGGCTTCGCACCTGAATACCTTTAGAATCCGCTTGACAGTATCTACTAAGTGTGCAAATAGTGTCATGAAACAGCGAGTAAAAGTTATGAGAGGACTTCGCTTATCTTCGACCCTTTACGATATAGGATAGAGACTACTACTACTACTACTACTACTACTACTACTACTACCACCACCACCACCACCACCACCACCACCACCACCACCACCACCACCACCACCACCACCACCACCACCACCACCACCACCACCACCACCACCACTTCTACTACTACTACTACTACTACTACTACTACTACTACTACTACTACTACTACTACTACTACTACTACTATTACTACTACATCCTCTAACACCTGTGCCGCCCCTGTAAGAGAATCAGAACCAGTGCAACAGTGTGACTCATGGGCAAGACAATACTGCCGGGGAATAACACGCCGTCATAC
>JACEEZ010023443.1:192500-197500 GCA_016584305.1 Chionoecetes opilio | reverse complement strand
AGAGAGAAAAGAGAGAGAGAGAGAGAGAGAGAGAGAGGAGAGAGAGAGGAGAGAGAGAGGAGAGAGAAGAGAGACAGACAGACAGACAGGACAGACAGACAGACAGACAGACAGACAGACGGACGGACGGACGGACGGACGGAGGGGACGGACGGACGGACGGAGGGGACCGGAACGGACGGACGGACGGACGGACAAACAGACAGACAGACAGACAGACAGACAGGCAGGCAGGCAGGCAGACAGACAGACAGACAGACAGACATACAGAAAGACAGACAGACAGACAGACAGACAGACAGACGGACGGACAAACGGACGGACAGACGGACAGACAGACAGATAGAGATAGAGAGAAACAAACATTAAACCTAAACTAAATCGTACACTAAACCTGAGAGGGATTTGCCATTCAGTATATACCGCATCGTTCCTTTCCTCCTCCTCTTCTTCCCTTTCTCTCTCTCTCTACCTCAGACTTGCTACGCCTTTCATCCATCCCCTCTTCCCTTCTTCACTTCTTTCACTCATTCACAACAAAACCCTTTTTATAATCTACAAGTACAAAGCCTCTTAATTCCTTCCTTCTTTGCTAACTCTAACACCAATACCAACCCTTTATTCATCCCTCTTTAACTTCAATTAATTCCTTCCCTTATTCCTTTTCTTCATGCCATATATACTTTACCCCTTAACACACACACACACACACCCACACACACACACACTCACCAGACCGCAAACGAAAATCCACTTCCGCAAACGCAAATCCGCAAACCTCAATCCTTACGTTCCACAACCGCACGTTCGCAAATTTCTTGAAGTTCACACTTCCGCAACCGCAAGTCCGCAAACCGCAAACTACCTAATATATTTATTCTCGTTACTCCCCAAAAGCAGACACTGGAATTTGGAAAGACTTATGGTCAGTTTAGTCACCGACGTGCCTTGCTACTCCTCTCTTGCAGGATTTCGGCTCATAAGAAAGCAGAATACTGTTCTACATTATTTGCCGGTACAATACTCACCAAATTCTCTCTCTCTCTCTCTCTCTCTCTCTCTCTCTCTCTCTCTCTCTCTCTCTCTCTCTCTCTCTCTCTCTCTCTCTCTCTCTCTCTCTCTCTCTCTCTCTCTCTTTTCTTTTTTTATCACCCCGCTAAATGTTGCTCTTTTTGACGGATATTTATCATAACTTAATGATAATAATATTAATAGTAATAATAATAATACTGGCGTTGTGTGGCAACCCCAGCTTTCAATGTCTATAGTTCTAGGCCGCATCACCATTTGCCCAAAGTTTGCAAGGCATATATTTTGCTTCAGTGCACGAACCGGTTTTTCTTGTTTCTCGGTAAATTTTGAATATTTTTATTTGCCAATTTTTTGTTACCGTCAATTAGATTTGAAATGTTATATTCTTTGATTTTAATTTCCTGATAAAATACATTCCTATTAATGGTGTTCTTGAATAAGTTTCGACTGTTATTTTACTTTAATTTTCGTATTTATTTTCCCATGTGTATAATTCCATTTGCTTGGTTTGAAAATATGAGGCTTTCACAACAGCCCACTAGCAGTACAAGAAGTCCAAGTGTTTATCAGGAGTTTGCCAAGGTCGATAGAGGTGAAGGCGGGAGTGCTGAGGATGTAAACTTAGACCTTAAAGTTTTGCTCCTCTTATAGTAAGTAAGTAAGTAAGTAAAGTAAGTAAGCAAGTAGACGGTGCGCGTAGCCGCGCAGGAATTGTGTTCAAAATTGAGTTTGCGGACATATTTGCGTTTGCGGAAGTGCTTCTGAAAACGCAAATCCGCAAACATTTACACTTCCGCACATCCGCAAACGAATTCGGACTTCCGCAATTTGCGGAAGTTCCGGTTTGCCGAAGTGTTTGCGGAAGTGCCCACCTCTGACACACACACACACAGGGTACTCACCACCTCGGCGCCTCCACAACCACGGATCCAACGACACATACCTGAAAACAACAAGAAAAAGTCATGAAAATATCAGTCCAGGAGCTTCCTTCACACTCCCCTTAACCAACCATCTGTTCTGTAACCTCCTTTCCTATACTTCCTAGCTGCTTTTTTTCCTGTATTCCACCTACACTATGCCTTAAATCCCTCATCAAATACATTTTCTATCAATTACTTTCCTATCCTCTGTTTTC
Organism: Chionoecetes opilio; assembly: GCA_016584305.1. NCBI lineage: Eukaryota > Metazoa > Arthropoda > Malacostraca > Decapoda > Majidae > Chionoecetes > Chionoecetes opilio. The sequence continues at coordinate 195,330 of JACEEZ010023443.1, read as the reverse complement.
CTATCCACTGTTTTCCTATCCACTGTTTTCCTATCCTCTGTTTTCCTATCCTCTGTTTTCCTATATTCTGTTTTTCATTCTTCTAGTTTCACATTTCCGTTTTCCTTTCCCGTTTTCCAATCAATTACTTTCCTATCCACTGTTTTCCTATCCTCTGTTTTCCTATCCTCTGTTTTCCTATCCACTGTTTTCCTATATTCTGTTTTCCATTCCTCTATTTTCATATTTCCGTTTTCCTTTCCCGTTTTTCTATCAATTACTTTCATATCCTCTGTTTTCCTATCCACTGTTTTCTTGTTCTCTTTTTTCCATTCCACTGTTTTCTTATCCTCTGTTTTACTTTATAGTCTCACTCATTAACATATCCTATTCACCGGGACTTCCTGACCTAACATTGGTGGCAGCGGTGGGATGCGTTCCTCCTACCTCACATAATCCTCATTCTTCTGTTGACGTGCGAGATTCGGCAAGAGATTAAACTGTAGAGAAAGATAGAGAATGTCGGCGACTCTGCTTCATACACTGTTTATATATATTTAAAGGTACCACAAGGGGTTCATACGAAAAACGGCTGATATCTTGCCGAACTACTAAACACATCCTCATTCTTCTGTTGACACAAGAGATTCGCCAAGAGATTAAAGTATACAGAGAAGGAGAAAGAGTCTGGGCTGCATGCACTGCCTATATTTATTTAGACTTTAGAGATACCACAAAGAAAATCACACTTAGAAAGTTCGAACATAGGAGAAAAGATTAGAAAATTAAAATATTAGAGATTAGAAGGAGAGAGAATGTGGACTGCATGCACTGTTTATATTTATTTAAAGGTACCACAAGAGGATCATACCAAGTCCAGCTGCTATCCTGCCGGACTTAGGGTTAAATACAGACTTAGATAGAAAGGAAGGAACAGCTATAAGGTGATCTCCATGTATAGGGACAGAGAGGATTGGAGGGAAGTGTGTTGGGATGTATATGATGATGGAACATTGTGAAACCTTATACATGCTGTTGTTATTGATGGTATTATAGCTGGATACGCTCTCTCTCTCTCTCTCTCTCTCTCTCTCTCTCTCTCTCTCTCTCTCTCTCTCTCTCTCTCTCTCTCTCTCTCTCTCTCTCTCTCTCTCTCTCTTTGTGTGTGTGAACTGAAAACTGGAAAAATGGTGAAGCTTTTATGTAGCTAATTTAACTTTTGTACATAGTTAACAATGCATGTGAAAGCCCGCTTGACAGAAACGTTATCCGGTATACATGAATAAAAGATCAAACACACACACACACACACACACACACACACACACACACACACATACATACACACACACACACACACACACACACACACACACACACACACACACACTAATGTTAACTAAAGCGCGTAATCCAAGTTCAATTTCAAACATTAATAACAAAGGATTAACCTATCTGTCATACTTGAATATCTCTCTCTCTCTCTCTCTCTCTCTCTCTCTCTCTCTCTCTCTCTCTCTCTCTCTCTCTCTCTCTCTCTCTCTCTCACAGAGGCGCTTGGATGGCTTCATCAAGGTTTTTTATCAGATTTCCCGAGCGATGCAACAAATATATTTTTCCTACTTCACATTCCTACATTGTTGGGGGGTCTAAGATGGATGTAATTGTTTACTTCCTCACTTTTACTTTTTACTTACTTACTTTTTACTTTTTAATTTACTTTTTACTTTACTCGATTTTCCTACTTTTATATTCTTACATTTTTTTTTTTTTGGTTTAAGATGGATGTAATTTTCGACTTCCCGCTGACTTAAAAAAAAAATATATATATAAAATAATAGGAATATATAGAATGTTACCGTTTTGTGTCTTATTACGAGCGAGCGCGAAGCGCTCGTGAGTCCTCACTCACTCGGATTCTTCCGGGTTAAGCGGCCGACCCGACCCGACCCGACCCGACCCTACCCGGCCGACCATCCCACTTTTCAGGAGCTTATATCTTTGGAATCCCGCTTCCGATTGACAAGTGGTCTTCGCTATCTGATATTCTGATATTCAATCCCTACAGTTTCAGCGTAAAAAGGCAAAGGTAAATGCAGTTTAGATGACACCAGACAAATTTCCTTGCTATCGAGAGTCCGGGTGACTCTCCCGCCGCACGCACGCCGCACCCGAAACCTACGCCGCACCCGGGTTTCTACGGGCTCGCTCGTTTTTCGTAATCGTATCGGCCTTCGCCGATTAAGGCGTTCAAGCCTTTTTTAAGATTAATTTGCACCTATAAGTAGGTTACATTACATTAAGCTAATAAATAGAGGAGTAAGAGGTTATTTATTGTGATACTAGCCGCAAAGCCGCCCTCCGGGCGGACTTTTTGACTAGCTCCTGCGGAGGGCTATTGGTGGGCCTTCGGCCCACCGACTCTCCAGATAGCCCCTTCTAGCTTTCCTGAAATCATGGATGTAGAAATGTATGTATTAACGCCAACCTATTCACATCACCCCCAACCCATTCACTCACCTATTACCCATCACCCCCCACCCATTCACTCACCCATTACCCACCCCTCCCCACCCATTCACTCACCCATTATCCATCACCACAAACCCATTCACTCACCCATTACCCCTCACCCCCCATCTATTCCCTCACCCATCCCCCATCACCCCCCACCCATTCACTCACCCATCACCCCACACCCATTACCCATCACCCCACCCATTACCCATCACCCTACATCAAGGTTTCCTCAATTCTCGCAACCCACTTTTTTTTCACAATTCTCGCTAATAGGCTGCTAAAAAAAAGAAGAAAAAAGTGATCGGATCATCTCATAAATGGGCTTAAAACC
>JACEEZ010023443.1:95000-187500 GCA_016584305.1 Chionoecetes opilio | reverse complement strand
TCCATCTATCTATCTCTTTCAGCCATCTATCTATCCCTTCCATCCATCTATCTATCCCTTCCACCCATTCTATCTATCTCTTTCAGCCATCTATCTATCCCTTCCATCCATCCGTCTATCCCTTTCAGCCATCATCTATCTGTCCCTTTCAGCCATCTATCTACCCCTTCCACCCATTCTATCTATCCATTTCATCCATCTATCTATCTCTTTCAGCCATCTATCTATCCCTTCCACCCATCTATCTATCCCTTCCATCCATCTATCTATCATTACCTCTTCAGCGTCTCACATCTCGAGCCAAATACCAATGAAGCGAGTGAGAGAAAAAATTTAGAATGATTCTTGTGTTGGTAAAAAAACGAGGGTGGAGAGAGAGAGAGAGAGAGAGAGAGAGAGAGAGAGAGAGAGAGAGAGAGAGAGAGAGAGAAGAGAGAGAGAGAGAGAGAGAGAGAGAGAGAGAGAGAGAGAGAGAGAGAGAGAGAGAGAGAGAGAGAGAGAGAGAGAGAGAGTGTACACCATATATTATATAGAAGGTAAGGCAAGAATGAAGATCTTAGAAAGGTAAAATGGAAGTAAAGGTGCTTTAATGAGATAAAACAAAGAAAGGTGTATAATATGCTTAAAAATAACACACACACACACACAAAAAAAAAAAAAAAAAAAAAACGGAAAAATAACTTACTTCCATTAGATTCCCCCCCTATCCCTAATACACCCCCATTCCCTTCCCTCCCCTCCTCTTCCCCACTTCATGTCCTGCCCCCCCCCCCCCCCCCCCACACCACAACCCATTGCCACTCAGTAACGTGTCAGATTCACATTCTGGAACGTAAAAACACATAACTCAGCTTAGTGAAAGATGCATAACTGAGAAGAAGAAAAACATCCTCTCTCTCTCTCTCTCTCTCTCTCTCTCTCTCTCTCTCTCTCTCTCTCTCTCTCTCTCTCTCTCTCTCTCTCTCTCTCTTCTACCTTGAATCAGCAAAATGACCCAATTCGTGTGTTTTTCTGTTTATTTTATGTGTTTAACTTTATACCTTACATAATCAATTAATATCGTTGTCATATATCTCCCTCTCTCTCTCTCTCTCTCTCTCTCTCTCTCTCTCTCTCTCTCTCTCTCTCTCTCTCTAATAATCCACTCTTGCATGAGAGCCGCTCGCTACACACAACTTGCTTGAAGGTCGCTAGAAAATGCAAGGCTCTGATATATTACTGGGTTGTCTATCTATCTATCTATCTATCTATCTATCTATCTATATATCTATCTGTCTATCTATCTATCTACCTATCTATTTATCTATCTATCTATCTATATACGTATCTATCTATCCACCTCTCCCACAGCCTCCTCTCTTATCACCTACACTGCCTGCCTCCCTGCCTGCCTCCCTGCCTGCCTCTTCCTCCCCGCCTTCTCACACCTACACAACCTGCCTCACTACCTACCTCACTACCTGCCTCACTACCTGCCTCACTGCCTGCCTCCCTCCCTGCCTCCCTCCCTGCCTCACTACCTGCCTCATTACCTGCCTCACTGCCTGCCTCATTACCTGCCTCACTATCTGCCTCACTACCTGCTTCACTACCTGCCTCACTGCCTGCCTCACTACCTGCCTCACTACCTGCCTCACTATCTGCCTCTCTACCTACCTCACTGCCTGCCTCACTGCCTGCCTCACTACCTGCCTCACTGCCTGCCTCCCTCCCTGCCTCACTACCTGCCTCACTGCCTGCCTCACTACCTGCCTCACTACCTGCCTCACTGCCTGCCTCACTACCTGCCTCACTACCTGCCTCACTACCTGCCTCATTACCTGCCTCACTGCCTGCCTCGCTACCTGCCTCACTACCTGCCTCACTACCTGCCTCTACTACCTGCCTCCTCTCCCTGCCTCACTACCTGCCTCACTACCTGCCTCACTACCTACCTCTCTACCTACCTCACTACCTGCCTCACTACCTGCCTCACTCCCTGCCTCACTACCTGCCTCACTATCTGCCTCCCTGCCTCGATCTCAAATTAATGATGACTTATATACTTCTACTAAATCTACTTCCTCCTTCGTTACCGCCGCCTACGTGTGCCAGCCAGAACGAAAGAGAAAGAGAGAGAGAGAGAGAGAGAGAGAGAGAGAGAGAGAGAGAGAGAGAGAGAGAGAGAGAGAGAGAGAGAGAGAGAGAGAGAGAGAGAGAGAGAGAGAGAAAGAAAAAAAACAGACACACGGAGAAACGAACAGACAAAATAGCTGAAGCCATATTTTGTGTTTGTCACAGTTTGTGTGTGTGTGTGTGTGTCATTCACCCATGGTCTTGTCCACGCGAGTCGGACTCACGATCGCCAGTTTCACCCTCCCGGTGCGAGCTTGAAGCTCATTATTACCATCTTTGGTTAATGCTGGAACCTCACACTCCCCTCACCTCACACTTCACACCTCACACCTCACATTCCCTTACTCAAGGGGGACAGGAACCGCCCGAATTTGTCAGTGAAAAATCCCCGGGAACAGTGAGGATTGGAACCAGAATGGCAGGCCAACGCTCTATCCACTGCACCATCGTGATGTGTGTGTGTGTGTGTGTGTGTGTGTGTGTGTGTGTGTGTGTGTGTGTGTGTGTGTGTGTGTGTGTGTGTGTGTGTGTGTGTGTGTGTGTGTGTGTGTGTGTGTGTGTAGCTTATTTTTCCATCTCTCCCTTCCATCATAGGTATCAAATTATATAGTCCAAGAACCAGAGGAGAGAGAGAGAGAGAGAGAGAGAGAGAGAGAGAGAGAGAGAGAGAGAGAGCACTAGTAGGGTCTCCTGTTATACCAGTGACACCCTATTTTTGCAAGACAGACCGAAGGCTCGTCTGGTGTCGCTCACAGATTCCCACCTGATAGTGTTTAGTTGTGTTGCTGCAAAAATGTGTGTGTGTGTGTATGGTGTGTGTGTGTGGGGGGGGGGGTATGTGTGTGTGTGTGTGTGTGTGTGTGTGTGTGTGTGTGTGGTGTGTGTGTGTGTGTGTGTGTGTGTGTGTGTGTGTGTGTGTGTGTTGTTGTTGTTGTTGTTGTTATGGTGCCTTAAGCCCCGTCCACACTACCACTCACCACCGTCGGTGCTTGCCGTCGGTGCTTGCCGACGGGAAGCGCCGTTGCCAGGGTTGTGTCCACACGAACGGTTTTGTTCGGCGGTCAGCGCGCTTCCTGATTTCAAAGTGAGAGTCATGTTTTCTGCATATCGTGTACTCTCACTCGAGATTATGAAATAACCACAAGAGGTTTAGAAAAACTGACCCAACTATCATCTTCATGACACATTTCTGCATATCATAAGCAAGAAAAATATACGAAAACCTTTTTGTGTATTCTAAAAAATATAGCAAAAAGAAATAGTGTATAAACATTTTTCTCACTTTTTTGTCTTCAACTCGCTGCAATTTCCCGACCATTTCTCCCATTTAATTTTTGATCACATACTCGTAATCAGCTGACTTTCTTGGTTCTGATGGTATACGGTACATAGCAATGCAAAAATATCTAGATAGTGAAAACTGCCGATAACTTGAAGCATGTGTTTGGCGCTGACCCGTGAGTGACGGGCATGCCCGCCCAATATTAAACCTGCTGAATGTTGGCGGGCAGCGCCGACGGTTACATTTTGCTCGTCGGCATCGTGTCCACACTGCCACTTTTGAGTGACGAACACTGTTCGACGGCAAGCGCCGACGGTGGTGAGTGGTAGTGTGGACGGGGCTTTAGAGATATTACGTAACAATATAGTAAACTAGCCGCAAAGCCGCCCTCCGGGCGGACTTTTTGGCTAGCTCCTGCGGAGGGCTATTGGTGGGCCTTTGGCCCACCAAACACAGACTCTCCAGATAGCCCCTTCTAACTTTCCTGAAATCATGGATGTAGAAATGTATGTATTAACGCCAACCCATTCACATCACCTCCAACCCATTCACTCACCCATTACCCATCACCCCCCACCCATTCACTCACCCATTACCCATCACCCCCCACCCATTCACTCACCCATTACCCATCACCACACACCCATTCACTCACCCATTACCCATCACCCCCCATCTATTCCCTCACCCATCACCCATCACCCCCCACCCATTCACTCACCCATCACCCCCCACCCATTCACTCACCCATCACCCCACACCCATTACCCATCACCCCACCCATTCACTCACCCATTACCCATCACCCTACATCAAGGGTTCCTCAATTCTCGCAACCCATTTTTCACAATTATCGCTAATAGGCTGCTTAAAAAAAAGAAAAAAAGTGATCGGATCATCTCATAAGTGGGCTTAAAACCTTCCCCTGGTCAACCTGGTTCCAAAAATGTGGTATATGATGTGATTCCGTCACGGGGGGCGGAACCTATACCACACACACACAAACACACACACACACACACACACACAGACATACACACACACTTTCGCTTTTATTAATATTATTATATAGTACTAAATACAGCATAAATAGATATGGAATGGAAGAAATGATAGATAGATGGATGAAAGAGATAGACGGATGGATGGAAGGAGAATAAGAAACTAGGCTACAGCATCTAGATAACCTCTGTATTGTAACAATTATAGAATATTGAACTAGGTTAATACACTCTCTCTCTCTCTCTCTCTCTCTCTCTCTCTCTCTCTCTCTCTCTCTCTCTCTCTCTCTCTCTCTCTCTCTCTCTCTCTCCAGCCTCCACCACCACCACGTCATCACAAATATCTACTGTCAACATCCTATCCATCATCCTTATCACTGCCATTGTCATATCTCTCTTAAATGATTAAATGCATCCACTATAATAAGCTCAAACCACCACCACCACCACCACCACCTCCACCACAAAACACCACCACCACCATCACCACCACCACCACCACCACCACCACCCACCACCCACCACCACCACCAACACCACTACCACCACCACCACCACCACTTATTGCTTTCGGATTTAATAATAAGAATTTTGTTCAGTTCGTATTATGTATCTACAAATCTTTGATTATTGACGCCTCTTTCACCTTAATCTTCACTTCCTTTTTACACACACACACACACACACACACACACACACACACACACACACACATATACACCCTTACACACACACACACACACACACACACACACACACACACACCTACACAAGCTCGAAGTCAGCCAAGAATTCATCATTATCGATTAACCATTTCCTCTCTCTCTCTCTCTCTCTCTCTCTCTCTCTCTCTCTCTCTCTCTCTCTCTCTCTCTCTCTCTCTCTCTCTCTCTCTCTCTCTCTCTCACACACACATTTTTCTTAGTATATAAGTATTTTACCAAACGACAGACGTACATTTCTTTCAGGATACCAAGCGACAGACGGTCAAACAATGCCATGGAGACTGTTGTTTGTATATACGTCACACACTTTTCCCCTATTACGTATGCAAATAATAGACTGCGTTATGTAATGATGTAAGTACGTTGACGTGTGTTCTTATCTCCTTATCTTATGCCGCGCTGTCTGTCGTGAGTCTGTGTGTTGATAAGAATGACGGGTCCTCTAATCTTTCTACTTTTTTTCCCACCGTCTGACTGCAATGTTTTTATAGTCTCACTTTCTGTATAGTCTACATTTTTTTAGGATACTTCGCTACTTCACTTTAACCCCTTGGGACCCAGAACGTAAATTCCATTGTAATTTTGGTATCATTAGACAATTTTTAGTGACTATAAGCAATATTTTATAGATATAACCTGTTTAGCATCCTTTGTTGACTAACTCATTTGGTATATTAAGTGACTTTTCTAAATATTATGGCTCGACAACATACATTTTTTTTATAGGAAAGGACAGATCTGGGCGTGAAGGGGTTAAGATAGATAAAGAAGATAAGAAACCTAAGGAAGGAAGATAATAAATAGCCTACAGGAGCTATAGGCCCAAATGTAAAAAGAAAAAATATTCAATGAAAAAAAAAGTAATACTGTCATATTTTGTTGCATATATTTTTATTCCCCCACTACTATACTCAAGCCCTCGAACACATAATAGATAGATAGATAAGATAGATAGATAGCGGACTTTTAGATACTTCTTTTTTTATGTTCCCTTGGCCAGTCCTTTGTGATTAAAAAAAAGAAAAAAAAAAGCTAGATCCCATACCAAGAAGGCTTCGCTGATAACACTGATAGCGATATGATCATCACCTCGGTAATCTTATGACGCGCTATAGATAAGCTTTATATGCCACAGATTTATATATCGAGAGGTTGAAAAAATGTTATCTTTCCCGGATATATTTTTCATGACAACGTGACTATTCTTTCTTTCTTTCTTTTTCTTTTCTTTTTCTTTTTTTAGAAGAGAAAACAATGCGGTTTCTCAGGTTATTTAGGGAAAGAAAAGTTAAAAATTGTTATCTTTCCCGGGTATATTTTTCATGACAACGTGATTTTTTCATTTTTTTTATCTAAGAGAAAAAATACGGTTTCTCAGATTTCTTGGGGAAAGAGATAAAAAAAGTTGTTATCTTGGTAAATTTCCAGATGAACATCGAACTTCCTTTGGTGGACGAAACTATTTTTTTCTGTTGAGTTTTGATGCGTTTTGAATTAATCTACTAACAGTTTCTGTCGCAAATAACTTTTTTTTCTTTTTTTGTGTGATTTGCAACAAAAATGACAAATATAATAATTGAGCCTAACCTAACCTAATCTAACCTTTACCTAACTATAAAAATAATGTTTGTTAAAGATTTGCGACAGAAACGGTTAGCAGATTAATTCAAAACACATCAAAACTCACCAGAAAAAAATTATTTTGTCCACCTATGTGAATTCGGTGTTCATCTGGAATAAGACCATTTTTTTCGTTATCTAAGGAGAAGAGAAAAAATATAGTTTCTCAGATATCAAGACAAATTTCACAGGTTTATAGAGTTGAAAAAAGCCATGTTTCCCGTGCTTGTTTGTCATGACTTAATCTTCACTTCCATCTTACACACACACACACACACACACACACACACACACACACAAGCTCGAAGTCAGCCAAGAATTCATCATTATCGATTAACCTTTTTTTTTTCTCTCTCTCTCTCTCTCTCTCTCTCTCTCTCTCTCTCTCTCTCTCTCTCTTACTTTTAACGTTACTTTTTCTCATTATCTAAAAAGAGAGAAAAAAACGGTTACTCAGATTTTCGACCAATGAAGGAAGATAAAAAGCCTACCGGCGTTATGGGCGACAACGTAAAAAATAATAAAAAATTAAAATGTAATAAAAAAAATGTAGAAATCCGAGAAAAATTCTTTGGTGTGGTTACGAGGCGAGGTCACGAGGGGGCGTGACTGTGGTCAGGCCGCAAGACTCACCTGACCCACGCGTAACATGACCTCTTTTTTTTTTTTTACTTTATTTACATCTATTACGGTTTAACATAAGTAAAAAATATATTAAAAATACAAGGGATAGAAATATAAAATAAAATAGAATAAAAAAAAATAAAAAATAAAATATATATATAAACAGCAATAGATGAGCCTCTTTTGACACCCTCACGCCACCTTTACCCTACCCCTTACTACCTCCTAACCCTCCCCCATCAAACAAACAAAAAAAATTCATCAAAAATATTTCTTTGCCCAACTATAAAGCATCAAAAATTAACATCTGCCAACATCTAGGCAGAGTTTTTTTAATGCTAAATTTTTTAAAGAGCTCCTATTCCCCTCCCTCCTTAAAAAATAAGTCAAAAATATTAAATTATCGAACTATAAACCATACTCTATAGAAAATTAAAATCTACCAACATCTAAGCAGAGTTCTTTTAATGCTAATTTTTTTAAGAGCTCTTACTCCCCTCCCCCACAAAAATATATATATCAAAGTCAAAAATATAAATTTACCCAACTTACCCAACTAACATTTTTAAAGAGCTCCCAAAAATAATATACGTAAATTACAATAATTATTACCTAAGGCACCTAATTTATACCCAGCATCCTTGTCTTTTTTTTCACATTACATAGGCCTGGCCAAGGTAAAAAAAAAGAGGTAACAGAAAGGTCTGATCTCTTCCTACTAGTAACACGGAGAGGATGAGAACACACGAACACAAACTGATTAGGAGGTAAACAAAAGCAAACCTAACTTCTATATTCACAAAGAAGAGCTTAAACACAAAGGTAAACACAGGTGACAGTCATAAAAACCATTATTACTACAAAGCTTATTGCCATGAGGTGACAAAAAAGAAAAATAGGAAGTTTGAAATATATGATTAGGAAAAAAAGAAGAAAAAAAAGTAAGTCTGAAATAAAAGATCAGGTAATGTTAAAGAAAATAATAATAGTAAAGTAAGTCTGAAATAATAGATTCGGTAAAAAAAAGAGGAAAAAAGTCAATCGAAATAAAGAAAGAAAAAGAAAAAAAGTAGGTCTGAAATAAAAGAAAGTAGTAGAGTAGTAAAGAAGTAAGAAAGTAGAAAGTAGTAAAAAAAAGGGTAGTAGTAACAAAAAAAAGATGAGCTTAACCCTTTCACGCCCAGATCTTTCCTTTGCTATATAAATTCGTCTGTTGTTAACCATAAAATTACGAAAAGTGACTAAATATACGAAATTAACTAGTGGACTAAGGTACTAAACAGGTCATATCTATAAAATATTGCTTATAGTCACTAAAAATCATCTAATGGTACCCAAATTACAATGAAAATTACGTTCTGGGCCTCAAGGGGTTAAACAAGAAGGTAAACACAGGTGACAGAAAAAGAAAAAAAAAAAATTACTACAAAGCTTATTGCCAAAATAGAATACGAAAAAGAAAAAGAAAAGAAAACTAGAATATGATAATGACAATAGAAGCCCTACAAATAGATAATGACAAAAGCCCTATAAATAGATAATGATAAAAGCCCTATAAATAATGACAAAAGCCCTATAAATAATGAAAAAAGCCCTATAAATAATGACAAAAGCCCTATAAATAATGAAAAAAGCCCTATAAATAATGACAAAAGCCCTATAAATAATGAAAAGCCTAAAAAATGACAACCCTATAAATAATGAAAAAGCCCTATAAATAATGAAAAAGCCCTATAAATAATGAAAAAGCCCTATAAATAATGACAAAAGCCCTATAAAATGAAAAGCCTATAATAATGACAAAAGCCCTATAATATAATGACAAAGCCCAAAATAATGACAAAGCCTATAAATAGAATAATGACAAAGCCTATAATAGATAATGACAAAAGCCCTAAAATATAATGACAACTGAATGAATACTGACAAAGATCTGAAACAAAAATTTGAAAATTTTCGTTCTCTGGTGATACTGGGCAGTCTGAAACCCCACTCGATTAAAATTTATACACTCTTTTTCACCACAACACCTTACCACTATCTCTGCCCTGTGACACAACACACCTTCACCACCTCCTCCTCTTCCTCTTCCCACACACTCTTCTAGTCTCCTAACCTAGTTGCATTAACCTAGGTGTAGCATAAACACGGGCTGAGCTATACTCGTGTGGTCCTGTCTTCGTATTAGTTTTTCTTTAAATTGGTGCATATTCCTTGCTGTTATCACCTATGCGTGTGTGTGTGTGTGTGTGTGTGTGTGTGTGTGTGTGTGTGTGTGTGTGTGTGTGTGTGTGTGTGTGTGTGTGTGTGTGTGTGTGTGTGTGTGTTCATCTAGTTGTATTTTACAGGGCCTGAGCTACACTCATATGGCCCCGTCTCCATAGCTACATTTCTAATTTGCTTCCTTGGTGTGCGTGTGTGTGTATTCATCTAGTTGTATTCATCTAGTTGTATTCATCTAGTTGTATTTTACAGAGCCAGAGCAATGCTCGTGTGGCCCCGTCTCCATATCAACATCTTTTTATCATTCATCCTTAGTGTGTGTGTGTGTGTGTGTGTGTGTGTGTGTGTGTGTGTGTGTGTGTGTGTGTGTGTGTGTGTGTGTGTGTGTGTGTGTGTGTGTGTGTGTGTGTGTGTGTGTGTGTGTGTGTGTGTGTGTGTGTGTGTGTGTGTGTGTGTGTGTGTGTGTGTGTGTGTGTGTGTGTGTGTGTGTGTGTGTGCGTCAGTAAATTACAGGTTTGCATACAAAACTCTGAGTTACGCAACCGGCAAGGTCATTTATTTAGGTGGTATGGTTTGTTTGTTTAGGTCGCGTGCAGGCAATGCCACTCACGTACAAAGGGTTCCTACAAAGGGTTCCTAAAAAGGGTTCCTAAATACTGCATGATGCAACCCACTTAGGATCTCCTTCCCGAACAAATATATGACTGCCATTGTACGAAGTTAACCCTTAGAGCCACCCAAAACGTAATTTCCATTGAAATTTGGGTACCATTAGTCAATTTTAATGGATATAAGCAATATTGTATAGTGCCATTGTACGAAATTAACCCTTTAAACCCACCCAGGACGTAATTTCCACTGTAATTTGGCTACCATTACACAATTTTAATGAATATAAGTAATATTGTATAGTGCCATTGTACGATATTAACCCTTTAGACCAGTGGTTCTTAACCTGGGTTCGACCGAACCCCAGGGGTTCGGTGAGCCAGTCTCAGGGGTTCGGCGGAGGCCCTCCGAAACACATTGCAATTTTGCTATTATTATAATGCCGGATAATTCATCAGAGTTAATTATACGCAAGATTAACATAAAATCAAGTAGTGCGGTGAAGGGAGAGCTGTGTGTGCATGTGTATGTGGCAGAGGTGGGCACCGCAAACGAAAACATGTGCGCATATTACAATATACGAAAATGTGTCAGTAAGATGATAGTTGGGTCAGTTTTTCTAAACATCTTGGGGCTATATCATAATCTTATCATAATCACGATAATAGAAGACAGTCATATGACTGAGTCGGCGAGGGACGCGTGAGGTTAGAGACGAGCCCGCCAACGCCAAACATTGTTTCTAGTATCTACTGACCTTGGATCTCACCTAACAAAGTTTACATTAACATCTGAGATATTTCAATGATATTATAACATCACACAGATAATGTTTATATGAGTTTCAACCAAAAATATGGTAAAAAGAAGCATCATACCTACAAAGCGAGGCAGGAAGAAGGGTTTGGAGATACACGTACGTACTTCGTCTATGAATGCTCACTGATAACTGCGGTCAAGGTTGACTGGTGGGAAAGCAGCCTCCCTTAGCGCATCCCACTCACCCTGGACGGTGAGCATAGCCGCACAGGAATCGTCTTCAAACTCACCACTGCCACTTGGGAGTTTGCGAACATGTTTGCGTCTGTGGCAGTACTTCCGCAAACGCAAATTCGCAACTTTTTACTCTTCCGCAAATCCGCAAACGAATTCGAACTTCCGCAATTTGCGGACGTTGCGGTTTGCGGAAGTATTTACGGAAGTGCCCACCTCTGGTATGTGTGTGTGTGTGTGTGTTCGCACGCCTCTCTTCCTTCCGAGCAGAGTCGTATATAGGGGGTATGGGGGGGGAACTCGGCCATGGCCCCTCCTTTTGTCCCAAAGGGACAAAAATTGTTTTGTCTTTGAATATCAGATTAGTGCAGTATATCCCTTCTGAGGTCTTACAATGCCCCTAAAAATGCTTGATTTTCAAAAAAAAACCTAACTCCCTCCTCAGACCCCACAGCTGAAGAGGTTCGCTCCGCTCCGTCCCCCTCCCTTAAAACAATCCTGGATTCACCTCTGTGCCCCCCTCCTCTTTCGAAGGACCTATATACGTCACTGCTGCCGAGTCCTTCCTTCCTTCTTATTATCCAAATATACTCTTGAATTTTGAAGCAATTTATATTACATTTTTGTATTAATCTTGTTTATCCGTCCCATATTTGAGGGGTTCGGCAAGTGTGCAGAAGTTTTCGTTAGGGTTCGGCGCCTCTGAAAAGGTTAAGAACCACTGCTTTAGACCCACCCAAAACGTAATTTCCATTGTAAGTTGGCTACCATTACACAATTTTAATGAATATAAGCAATATTATGTAAATATGACCTGTTTAGTATCCTTGTCCACTAGCAAATTTGGTATATTAAGTTACTTTTCGTTATTTTATGGCTAACAACAGACGATTTTATATGGCGAAAGAAAGATCTAGGTATGAAAGGGTTAAGACGTTTTAGATTGGAGGCAACTCGTGGTAACACGTTAATCATAATGTAATCATAAGGAAGAATCGTTGACAGGATTTCCTAGTGCCGGCAACAGTTAAGGAAATATAGACATAGTGAGTAGGAGAGAGATGCTAAGAATAGTGTTAGGGCTTCATCTCACATATAGGGAAACACAGATAGTTGTCGCCTGCCAGCTTTTACGTGGGTGGACTTGCAGTGTCCAGTAAATTGTGCCAAAATGCTAAATGAACTTGAGGGTCGCGGGTTTTGGCACAGTGGACGCAGACTTATCTATGTACGTTTAACCTTCACACTGGTGGCCGCGGATCACGCCTCCCGTGTGACGCTACGTGGCGCGCTCAAGGTCACGGCCGCGACGCTGTATCCTGTGTGCGTGTGTACGGCGGGTTAAGGTGCGTGACAGACCATAAGAAGACGCTAAAAGTTCCTGTAATGAGTAAATCTAGTGCGAGGTTACCATGCACGGGTCAGAGTATGGCATGTGGGCGTGTGGGCGTCACTTCCCTGGGCCTTCATGCTACTGACGATGGCATGTGGGCGTGTGGGCGTCACCTGGCTGGGCCTTCATACTACTGACGATGGCATGTGGGCGTGTGGGCGTCACCTGGCTGGGCCTTCATGCTACTGACGATGGCATGTGGGCGTATGGGCGTCACCTGGCTGGGCCTTCATGCTACTGACGATTGCATGTGGGCGTGTGGGCGTCACCTGGCTGGGCCTTCATGCTACTGACGATGGCATGTGGGCGTGTGGGCGTCACCTGGCTGGGCCTTCATGCTACTGTAGCGCACCCGTCTTGCGCCACAGCTGCGCAGCCTTTAAGATGTAGGTCAAGGTTATGCAGCTGATCCATATATCGGGTACAGCTGCTGCAAGGCCCCCGCACCCCGCTGCCTCCCGCCCTGCAAGGATTATCGACCCACCGGAATCTGGACGCGGCCACCGGTGCGATTTAGTCCCTGCGTCGGGCGGCGAAGGACTGCGAGGCCACGCCCGCCGCCCCCCCCCCCTTCCTGCCTTCCCTCCTCCAGCCAGGTCCTCCTCGGCAACACCCAACACACTCAACACACCCACATTAGTGATATTAGGACCGGCACTTTAATGGGTTCTAAGGCGCCGGCGGGATTTAGGCAACACAGCTGTACGAGAGGCGGGCTAATCCATTGGTGTATACGAGTAATTACCGGATCAACACACACACACACACACACACACACACACACAAGATGCTCCAGTGACTATAGTAAAAAGTAAAAAAGCACTATTAAAACTACTGCAGATAAAAACAAATGAAAAATAGCACGATTCATTATTCTGCATTGCCATTTTACATTTTACACACAAAAAAAAAGGTAATTGACTAAGAGACAGGTAAGCACACACACACATACACACACACACACACACACACACACACACACACACACACATTAACTACAACACTCCTTCAAATCTCATTCTCACGCAATCGATGAATCTACCTACCAATACATCAGCTACACCCTTTCCTCTTCCTCCTCATCCTCTCTCCTCCTCTTCTCTCCTCTTCTTCCTCCTCCTCCTCCTCTGCCTCCTCCTCCTCCTCCTCCTCCTCCTTCTACTCCTCCTCCTCCTCCTCTCTCTTCTCACCCCACACACACACACACACACACACACACACACCACAACACACACACACACACACACACACATGTATTACACTCAAAAGCGCCATGACTATATAACAAGGTGACACACACACACACACACAGTATCCTGAATGTCCTTGGGTAAGTGTAAGGGAATTCCGACACACTAAGATCAACACCGTAACATTATGCGTCTCTTAACCACCGGTAACGAAGGACAATACATGAAACGAGAGAGAGAGAGAGAGAGAGAGAGAGAGAGAGAGAGAGAGAGAGAGAGAGAGAGAGAGAGAGAGAGAGAGAGAGAGAGAGAGAGAGAGAGAGAGAGAGAGAGAGAGAGAGAGAGAGAGAGACATACATACTACATACATACAGACAGACAGATAGACAGAGAGATAGACAGACAGACAGACAGACAGAGACAGACAAACACACATACAAACACACACATAGACGCACACACATTTCAATTTAAACACCATAACAATAACAAACAACACACACACACACACACACACCACACACACACACACACACACACACACACACACACACATTACATTAAATTGATATAATGCGAAGGAGTGAAATATAAGCCACAAACAACATACAACATACAACAAACAACACACAACATACAACAAACAACAAACAACATACAACAAACAACACACAACAAACAACATACAACAAACCAAAACAACGAACAACATCTGGAAGTCATTCTTGATAACGCAACAACCACATCGCCTTAACGAGAACACACTCACATCACACCTCAATTTAAAACCCTTGAGAGAGAGAGAGAGAGAGAGAGAGAGAGAGAGAGAGAGAGAGAGAGAGAGAGAGAGAGAGAGAGAGAGAGAGAGAGAGAGAGAGAGGAAGTTGCCCGCTTGGATATAAAGACGCATCAAGCACTTCGCACTTTAACATTCGAATGATTTCTACTTCCTCCTCCTCCTCCTCCCTCCTCCTCCTCCTCCTCCTCCTCCTCTTTCCCTCGAGCTGGACTAACATTCGACACTGACTAAAAAACGACACTATTAGCTATACATTTTAAAAAGCAAATAAAGCGCAAAAACACACTCTAACGCACACACAACTAATAAAGCTCATTAGTTTCATCAGGAAAATGCCTTAATTATACCGTACTTGCCTGATAAACACACACAACACACACACACACACACACAGGTGTTTAAGATGACGATTGCCCACCTGTGTATAGCGTATCAGATAACACTTGCTTTATAGATAACTAACTATAGATAACTCGTTTGGCTTACATTTGATAGCGACGAAGGGAAGTGATGGTTAACAGTGATAAGACGGATATTAATGATAATGCTTCGTTGATAATTTGGTGATTATAAAGATAGTAATTAGAGAGGTATGTTATAGAGAGTTTGTATTAATTAAAGTGAACCTTCTTGAATAGCATCCCAACAAGAAAGAAAAGGAGGCAGGATAACAAAAATAAAAAATATATTAAAAAAATGGATAAGTTGGTGTTTTTTTTCTCATCTTTTTTCATCTTTTTTATCTTGTCCTTTTTTCTTCGTGTTCTTGTTTTTTGTTATTTTTTTCCGCTCTGTCTCCTCCTCCTCCTCTTTATTCCTCCTTTGTATTTGTATTCCTTCTCCTTCTTCATCTTCATCCAAGTAATCAATTTTTCATCACTTCTTTTTTTTCCGCTCCTCCTCCTCCTCTTCCTCCTCCTTATTCTTCTTCCTCGTCTTCATCTATAGCTATATATTTTTATCACTTCTTTTTTCCGCTCCATCTCTTCCTCCCTCCTCCTCCTCCTCCTCCTCCTTATCTTCCTCATCTTCCTCCTCACCACCTGATTCCCACGCAAATCTCAACAAGCCGATAAGAGGAAGGACTTGACCGTCGCTTGCGTCACCCGGAAAGGCGCATCATCACAAACACACACACACACACACACACACAGGGTACTCACCACCTCGGCGCCTCCACAACCACGGATCCAGCAACACATACCTGAAATAAATAAGAAAAGGTCATGAAAATATCCGTCCAGGAGCTTCCTTCACACGCCACTTAACCAGCCTCCTGTTCTGTAACCTTACTTCCGATACTTACTAGCTGCTTTTTTTTCCTATATACGACCTACGCTATGCCTTAAATCCCTTACTCAATAGTCTCACTCCTCAACATATCCTATCCACCGGTAATTTACACACACACCACACACACACACACACACACACACATACACACACACACACACACACACACACACACACACATCACACACATACACACACACACACACACACCACACACACACACACACACAGCTACCACACCGTCATGACTCAACACATCGGATAGCAACACTATTGAAACAATATTCTTTTTTTTATCATAAATTATAATCGGCCATTAACACCACCACCATTACCACCACCTACGCAGTCTGCTATCACCATTACTGTCACTATCATTATAATTTCTTACACTCAATTTTTTTAACCATAACCACCAACACTATATACCTATTTTTTATATATCTATAGTCTATACCAAAGATTGTCTATACCTATTATACCTTTTGCTATACCTTTTTTTTCATATAGCTATAGGATATACGCAGTCTTCCATCACGATTACTTTCACTGCCATTAACAGTTCTTACTCATAATTTGTTTTAACTCTCATCACCACCACTATAGTAATGATGAACTCACCAAAATATTAACCCCTTGAGGCCCAGAACGTAATTTTTATTGTAATTTGGGTACCATTAGATGATTTTTAATGAATATAAGCAATGTTTTTATAGATATGCCCTTTTTAGAATCCTTGTCCACTAGCTAATTTGGTATATTAAGTTACTTTTCGTAATTCTATGGCTAACAACAGACAATTTTATATAACAAAGGAAAGATCTGGGCGTGAAGGGCTTAACACATTAGATTTATCGTCACTACTACTATACTACTACTAATACTATTACTACTACTACTTCCTCCATCACAACCACCACCAAGAACAACAATAATAATAATAATGATAATTATAATAACTGACTCTTTTTAGCGTTATAATTAATGACGGCATTATCACCAACAGTAATTATTATGTTCATTTTAAATCACTTATATAACAGACAAAAGCTATGCTACTGCATATGTTTGTACCCAATACTCTCTCTCTCTCTCTCTCTCTCTCTCTCTCTCTCTCTCTCTCTCTCTCTCTCTCTCTCTCTCTCTCTCTCTCTCTAAGTAGTATTTCCTTTCATAATGCCAGCCCGTTCGTTCAGACTTTGACCTTCTCTATGCAACAATGTCCTCGTCGACTATCATGTTTTCTTTGTCTCAGTGTCGAGTGTCGATTATTAAGTATGTAAGCAACTCTATAATATAATATGATATAATATATGTAAGCAACCTTGTATGCTTCTAGGTTATTATAGGTTATTTTTCATCTATTTTTGGTTTATTTTAGGTTATTTGGGTTTTTTTTTTTTGTTTGTTGGTTTATTTTAGGTTATTTTGAGTTTTTTTGTTTATTTTGGTATATTTTAGGTTATTTTCGGTAATTTTTTGGTTAATTTTTGGTTTTGTTACCATCTATCTACATGCACTCATATTAAATTTTCTTTTCTTATAGCATTGTTGTTTTTCTATCACTTGTGTGTGTTTGTTTTCATCGCTGGGAAATCGTCGCTTATTTCCTTATGCGTTATCAATAATTATGTACTTTCGTAATTCCCAAACTCAGAAAACAGAATAAAAAATAACACTTTCCTCTATGTAATTATATTAACCCTTTGAGGCCCAGAACGTAATTTCCATTGTAATTTGACTACCATTAAACGATTTTAATAGATATTAGCAATATTTTATAGATATGACCTGTCCATGTCCACTAGCTAATTTGGTATATTAAGTCACTTTGTAATTTTATGGCTCCACAACAGACGATTTTTATATAGCAAAGGAAAGATCTGGGCGTGAAGGGGTTAATCATCTCCTTGTGTGTTTGTTTCCATGCTCCAAATATTATGCTTAGTTCCGTAACTGCTTTGCATTGTTTATTCTTCTATCTTCGAGCTGTACGAGTAAAGGACGAGTAAAGCACGAGTGAGGGACGAATTGAAGAGGAAAATGTAAGACTAGGGCGGTGGGGTGAGAGATAAGGTGGTCAAAACGAGAAAAAAAATCCAACACGTATTCCTTAATTTGATGGACTGCGAGTAGCTACATGGTAAAAAAAAAAAAAAAAAAAAAAAAATTGATCATATAAACCTAGAATAGCCTAGACGAGAGGGACGCCTGTTTCCACCTATTTTACCGCCTATTTCGGTCCCACAGTTTCTCCGGGAGTTGGTCAAGAGAGCGGCATCGTCACCGTCAGGAGTGATACGGTTCCTCAAGCAATCATGTCTTATCGTGTTTCATCTGGGTCAGACAGGTCAGCAAATCGTACTTCTCACCTACGTCTCTCTTTTATTTTTATATTTTTTATTTAAACAATTATTAATTACTCATACAATGGCTTAAAAGGTGGATAAGTTAAGGCAGTATACAAGTGTTCAGTGCTCTCTCTCTCTCTCTCTCTCTCTCTCTCTCTCTCTCTCTCTCTCTCTCTCTCTCTCTGCTTTTCTTCTGTTTCCCCTGTTTATCTCGTTTATCTCTCCCTCCCTGCCGCGTTATCTCTCCCCTGCCAGAGGAACATCCAGGTACGATCGATACCCTGGTGTCCTCTACTCCCTCCCTCCCTCACACCCACACCACCCACACCACCCACCATCCCTCTGCAACTATCACCCACACCACCCACCATCCCTCTGCAACTACCACCCACACCCACACCACCCACCATCCCTCTGCAACTATCACCCACACCCACACCACCCACCATCCCCCTGCAACTACCACCCACACCCCAACACACCCACACCACCCACCATCCCTCTGCAACTACCACCCACACCCCAACACACCCCACCCTCGCACCCCACACTTTTCTGTCCCTCTTTATATCACACACACGCACACACCACACACACACACACACACACACACACACACACACACACACACACACAGCCAATATAAGCACTAAGGAAGCAAATTAAAAATGTAGCTCTGGAGACGGGGCCATAAGAGTGTACCTCAGGCCCTGTAACATACAACTAGATAAATACACACACACACACACACACACAACACACACACACACACATGTATTTCCATCACAGTATCTTACATTTTAGTTTCTTGGTACAACTACAAACACCCATATTGCAAATCACCGCCCGAATTTCTTCCATATATCACAACAGAAGAAGGGAAAAGGGGTAGAGCCAAGAATATCAGTGACAATTAATGGTATACGAAGATCAGAAACCAAAGGAAGGAAGAAAATAGCCTACAAGCGCTATAGGCTCAAACGTAAAACAAAAATAATAATAAATACTTTGACAACCTCCACCTTTGTTTACTTGCAATTTGACAAAGGAAGGAATAAAAAATAAGTCTTTCTGCTAGAAGTTACAAAGCAAAAAATGTGAGTTTATGTGGAAGGCATAAAAAATAAGTATCTACTAGAAGTTATAAGTAAAAAAAATGTGAGCTGATGTGGAATGTTAAGCAGTGGTTAGCTTGCAAGGTCATGTGGAGTGCGTCGCGGGATGACAGGATGGAGAGCCATGGAATTTGATACAAAGGATGATAACGCACGATAGACATATCTATCTATAATAATTATAATATAAGCGAAAGTGTGTGTGTCTGTCTGTGTGTGTGTGTGTGTGTGTCCGCGATAGGTGCCGCCCCCCCTGGCGCAATCCCATCATATGGCACAGTTTTGGAACCGGGTCGAGCAGGGGAACATTTTAAGCCCACTTATGGGATAATCCGATCACTTTTTTTTCTTTTTTTTTTAGTAGCCTATTAGCGAGAATTGTGAGAGAAAAAGTGGGTTGCGAGAATTGAGGAAACCTTGATGTAGACTCGAGACGCTGGAGAAAATCGAGGAGAGTCGCGCTGCCAGGCTGGCTGGGAACCGGGACCAGCACAGGGCTCTGTCACGCCGGACTAGAACCCTCCTGAGGAGAGACAAGGAGAGGTATGTCAGGAGTCTCGCTGAGGATGTCGAGGGTCATTTGAACGCTAATGACCTCCGACCCGCCTACCGAGCCCTGAAGAAGCTCCGTTCCAAGTCTCCTTCTCGGGCGAGTGCTATTCGAACAGCAGATGGGCGCCTCGTGTCGGACATGGATGGGCAGATGGCTCGTTGGGCTGAGTACTTTGGGCAGTTGTTCACGGTGGACCCTCCAACTGAGCAGCTTCACACCACTGGGTTACAGGCAGTGGATGCCGATCCTCCCATTGACGAAACCGCACCCTCTCTTGACGAAGTCAGAGAGGCTGTAGCAAAGTTGAAGGGTGGAAAGGCAGCTGGTGTTTGTAATATCAGTGCGGAGCTCCTCAAAGCTGGGGGTGAGGCCATGATCCGCGGGTTGCATGCTGTCCTGACTGCCGTGTGGCAATCAGGTACCATTCCTCCTGACTGGAAAAGGGGGCTGGTCGTCCCTATCTGGAAAGGGAAAGGGGACCGTCAGGACTGCAACAATTACCGCGGTATTACACTGCTCAGCGTACCAGGCAAGGTGCTTGCCCATCTATTGCTGACACGAATTCGCAGTCATCTGCTGAAGCATCAGAGACCTCAGCAGTCTGGGTTCACGCCTGGTAAGTCAACAACGGACCGTATCCTAGCACTTCGTGTCCTGGTGGAACGCCGACGTGAGTTTCGACAGGGGATGCTTGCAGCCTATGTTGATCTCAAGAAGGCGTTTGACTCAGTGCATCGTGAGTCACTCTGGGATCTTCTGCGACTTCGAGGGATTCCTGCAAGGACTATTGGTTTGATAACTGGTCTGTATTCTGGGACTGAGAGTGCTGTGAAGTGTGCGGCAGGTGTATCCAGCTTCTTTCCTGTGAATACAGGAGTGAGGCAAGGGTGCGTCCTTGCCCCATCACTTTTCAACGCTTGTATGGACTGGGTATTGGACAGGGTTGTAGATCAAAGTGATTGTGGAGCATCCGTCGGCAACACCAAGATCACTGATCTTGTTTTTGCCGATGATGCAGTAATCTTTGCTGAGTCGCTGGAGGTCCTGGTGATGGCTCTCGAGGCGCTGCACGAGGAGGCAAAGCCTTTGGGACTTGAGGTCTCCTGGCTCAAGACCAAGGTCCAGGTGTTTGGAGACTTACTAGATGAAGCAGTACAGTCTGTTCATGCGTGTGGGCGAGGACATTGAGATCTTGGAAAGTTTTACATACCTTGGTAGCGCAGTCCATAATGACGGCGGGTCACGTCAAGAAGTCTTACGGCGGATTGGCATAGCCCACGGTGTTATGGACTCGCTCAGCGGGAGTATTTGGCGTTGTCGGTACCTGTGCAGGAGGACAAAGATCCGGATCTTCAAGTCGCTTGTGATCCCTGTCTTACTCTATGGTTGTGAGACATGGACACTAAATAGTGACTTGAAGAGACGAATCAATGCCTTTGGTAATAAGTGTCTTCGCAGAATCATGGGGTATCACTGGGATGATTACGTGTCAAATCAGCGATTGCACCGTGAGATTGAATCGAGGCCTATTACCTGCATAGTCCGTCAGCGCCAACTTCGGCTATATGGGCATGTGGCACGCTACCCTGAAACCGATCCTTCCCATCGGGTTGTATCTGTAAGAGACAATCCGGCGTGGAGGAGGCCAAGGGGGCGCCCACAAGGCTCGTGGCTGGGGCAAGTTGATGTTTCTTGTCGAGAGTTGCTTGGTATGGGAAAGGAGCCTGCATGGGAACTCGCGCGTGGTGACCCCCGGGAGTGGCGTCGTAGGGTGGGCGAGGCGACGCGCCCCCCGGCGTATGCCCCTAATGATTGATTGATTGATGTAGGGTGATGGGTAATGGGTGAGTGAATGGGTGGGGTGATGGGTAATGGATGAGTGAATGGGTGGGGGGTGATGGGTGATGGGTGAGGGAATAGGTGGGCTGTGATGGGTAATGGGTGAGTGAATGGGTGTGTGGTGATGGGTAATGGGTGAGTGAATGGGTGGGGGGTGATGGGTAATGGGTGAGTGAATGGGTGGGAGGTGATGGGTAATGGGTGAGTGAATGGGTGGGAGGTGATGGGTAATGGGTGAGTGAATGGGTGTGGTGATGGGTAAGGCGTTAATACATACATTTCTACATCCATGATTTCAGGAAAGTTAGAAGGGGCTATCTGGAGAGTCTGTGTTTGGTGGGCCGAAGGGCCCACCAAACACAGGTGGTGGGCCGAAGTCCCACCAATATCCCTCCGCAGAAGCTAGCTAAAAACCCCGCCCGGAAGGCGGCTTTGCGGCTAGTAATAACATAAGAACATAAGGAAGTTACAAAGGAGGCGCAAGACCTACACGTGATAGTTCCTGTTACTTAACACTACCTACATCCACCTTTCATCCCCATCCATGAAATTGTCTAGCCTCCTTTTATTTTTTTTAGCTCCCTATTGACTCCGCACGATAGACACAGACAGGCAGACTCACTGGCAAGAGCGGAGGGTGAACAAGGACTTGGGTACAAAGAGGAAAAACATGTCACCCTCCTATCTACTACTCCCTTCCCATTCCTCTCTCGCTCTGTGCCATTTTTCCCCTTTTCACCCTCCTATCTACTACTGCCTTCCTTTTCCTTTCTTATTATGTACCAATTTCCCTCCTTTATTTCCTCCCTCCTATCTACTGCCTCCTCATTCCTCTCTGACTCTGTACCATTTTTTGTCCTATATCCTATATTTCCTCTCTCCATTTCTTCCGTTCCCTCTCTCCTCCACTCACTACAGAGAGGATGTCGACAGAGGCAAAGAGTCGACACGCTGAGGTGGTGGAAGCTTGCCATGCTGATGTAGATGTAGAGATTTGCTTGGATAGACACCATAGCTCAAGGTGTGTGTATGTGTGTGTGTGTGTGAGCCCATATGAAAAGACGCAAGGATTTGGTAGAGTTCAAAATATCACCTACAAATCACCCCTTTATAGTGCCTAGCTAAGTACAGTAATACACCATCTCCTCGCAACACAATGAATGGACAATCTAACACAGTGTTCTATCGTTGACACTTTTAATTTCACGAGTTCAAGATCCACAGTTGACATGGATAGGTTAAGACTGACCTGTGACGCAATACTCGCCGCTGTCACACGAGGTCAAACACAACCCTAACCCCTTGAGGCCCAGAACGTAACTTCCATTATAATGTGGGTACCATTAGAAGATTTTTTGTGCACATAAGCAATATTTTAGATATGATTCCTGTTTAGTATCCTTGTCGACTAACTAATTTGGTATATTAAGTTACTTTTCGTAATTGTATGGCTAACAACAGGTGATTTTTATAGCAAAGGAGATCTCTGGGCGTGAAGGGGTTAATCACGCCCGTAACGGATGGGCGGTGGATGGACCCAGGTGGGTGGGCGGCCTCCATGACAGGCAGGTAAGGCGGGCATCACCACCTCATCTCCAAGGTCAACAGGAGTCAATAGTCATAGGTAGGTACTACGTCACACCGCCTCCCTTGCCATACCCACGGCTGCCTTGTTGTGATGGCACCCATTCTGACAGGACCCCACATCGCATCTATCACTACGGCTGTCGGAGGGACGGTAATCTATTCACAAAGCTCCCTCCCGGTGTAAGTCTCCCCTCACTTCCCCTCACTTTTTCCACTTCCCTAGCCGCCGCGGCAGCCATATTGAATGTATATATGTCACGTATTTACCGTCGCCCTCACACAGTCACACCTGATCGCACATAACCCAGCATTAGTGGTGTACAGGTGTTGGGGTCAGAGCGGTGTCCCTTGTGACTCAGGTGAGGATCGAACACCTGTCTCCCAGCCCCAGGGTACGAGTGTCTAGCCACCGGGGGTTATACCAATGTGCGTAGGCTACAGCTTACCTTGATCAGGGTGGCGAAGGTGAGGCCGCCGAGGATGCAGGAGCGTGTGTGTGGAGTACAAAGGACAGCGAGGAGTGCGGCGAGGGAGAGAGACTCGGCACCGTGACACTGGGGCCTCGGCACTGCCTGGGCGGCGGTGGTGGCGGCGGCTGCGGCACCTCAGAACACTGCCACGCGCTGCATCACTGTCCAAGGGTCACAACACGAGGTCAAGGTGGCTCGGGGGGCGGAGGGTTAGGTCAAGTCACAGGTAACGCCACACAAGCACACAGCCCCTGCCCAGCTGAGCCTGTCACTGGCGCCCGGCACACACACACGGTCGACGAGCCAGCAGCTGATGCCGCTGTCATACCGCGCAACACCCCGGCGCCGCGCCCTTCCTAAACACCTACAAAACCATACCACACACAACCACCCACTCTACTACCCTCACTTAAATTTTGTTAACACACGAATACACTCCTCTGCTTAGATCTGTGATGATAACAAAGCGGTGTGTGTGTGTGTGTGAGTGCGGCGGGATGGTGAATAGTGACGCGCGGCACGACACATCTTCCTCCTTGACACACACTTCCGGCCCCAATATCACCCCTGCAATGCTAAGCTGATCTAGCTAAGCCCTCGCCACCCCTCCCCGCACCCCCGCCACACACACGCAATGCCTTATGACCACCACAGTATTAGCAATGATATGCAGTTGTTCATGTAACGTATTGTGTGTTGTATCCGTATCGCCGCATTCCCGGTGCCCTTGTTGCGCTGCGCATGTCACCCAGTGTGTCCTGCCTCGTTTCAAAATGTTTAGTTCATATCAGGGAGGAAAATATACTAAATATCAATGTTTTGTAAGCCTGATAAAAGCAGTTTACTCTATAATCCCTTTTATATTTAGTCTTCAATGAATAGAGAGGCGAGAGGTCAAACATGTATTGTATTCTGAGAAAACATACTGAGTCATCATCACAATAGCTACGTAAGTCGTTTCGTTCACCTATTTTTTATCTGAGCCGCACAGCTGTTCAGAGAAAACGGAAATAATCGATACGCGCGCACTGAACGACTCACAGAAAACGTATACGTTTTACCCATAACTAAGGAAGATACAGTCGTTTATATCATCCTTACTTGTAATATAGGACGCATCTCAACCACTGATACCCGAAATATCCTCAACCTATCAACCTTACTAATGTTTTTGAAGGTAAGGGGATAACCAAGGGAATTAAGACTGCAAAATAAAGCTGAGGGGATCTTGATGAAATAAGTAAAAGTATTGTAGAACGAGGCTTGTGCAGCTAAAAACTAGTGAAAACTCTACCTAATCTTGTAGCTTTCCTTACTCAACATATTATTGTATTAAATAATCAGAGCGAGTGAAAATTATTTGTGACAGCTTTAGTTAATGTGTTACAGACTATGCTCGTAAGCTACATATATCGCTTTTGAACATTGAATTAACATAGCAGCTACGTGATACAATAGTACAGAAATGGTGAAAGATATTTAGAACTCACTGGACCTTTTAATGCAACAAACTAAAAATATGTCGTCTGCGCAGATGCAGACGACAGTAAGAACCATAAACACACCTAAACCTGTACACACACAAACAAAAAAGCATCGACACAGGGTTCAATATCACAAAAAAGAAGAGTTGGATACAGGATTTAATAGAAAGGAATTACATATACAGGCTCAGGTATATTCTATCTCACTGCCTCTCTACGCTTTATCATTTTTAGGGAGAGGAGAGGTGGTAAGTCTAGAAGTCTGGGAGGGTGTGAGGCGACAGGCGAGTGCGAGCCAGGAGTGTCGTGTGGCAAGGGATGAATCAGGCAGGAATCCCGTTATTGCAGTGTATTGTGTGGACTGAAGTGAACGGGTGAGTAGAATGAAAAGTGTTCTATTAGGTGCTGTTGTTGCATTTTCGTGATTGATGGAGTAATAGTAATGGTAGTAGATGTAGTAGTAGGTGTAGTAGTGGTTGATGTTGCGTCATTGTTGTGGTGGTAGTAGTAGTAGTAGTAGTGGCAGTAGTAGTAGTAATAGTAGGGATAGTAGTTGTTGTAATAGTAGAAGATTAAAAAAAACGAGAAGTAATGGTAGCAGTAGAAGTAGTGGTAGTAGATGTAGCAGTGGTTGATGTTGCGTCGTTGTTGTGGTAGTAGTAGTAGTAGTAGTAGTAGTAGTAGTAGTAGTAGTAGTAGTAGTAGTAGTAGGGATAGTTGTTGTAATAGTAGAATAGATAGAAAAATATGAAGAAGCGGTGTGATGAAAAGTTATTTAATATGTCAAGTGGGTTCCTTTAATCCTTCTATAAGTACAGTATAAAAGCATTACGTGCCCTACACCTCTATATCATAAGGTTAACCGTGCCCGTGCGTGACATATGAATGACAATCAATGAAAGTTGCTCTATACGTACTTAAGTTACTTTACATGACTTAGTTAACAGGCGATTCACGACTTTTTTTACGACATGACAAAATTTATATCAAGCGCATGATAGGAGTTATATTTTATCAGTAAGTGACAATATCCATTTCCTGCCTATGAGGGATTGCCAGACTCTCCTCTTGACTGACTCCTCGACACCTCAGTCACATCTAAGGCATTGTTATCATTATTTTCTTGACTGACATAAAATCGAATAGCAAAACAGAAGCTAGGAAAATGTCCCACTTTTAACCCCTTGAGGCCCAGAACGTAATTTCCATTGTAATTTGGGTACCATTAGACAATTTTTTAGTGAATATAAGTAATATGTTATAGATATGACCTGTTTATTATCCTTGTCAATTACCTAATTTGTAATATTAAGTTAGTTTTCGTAATTTTATGGCTAACAACAGACGATTTTATATAGTAAAGGAAAGATCTGGGCGTGAAAGGGATCAGAATTAATAGAATACAAGCATTTATCTTCACGTTGTAGGAGTTTTATTTTCTGTCAAACTGTTGGCATAATTAGATGAGTTTAGTTGACGATCATGATGATTATGTATGATAATATCCTCTGTTATTTTTTTACATGAATGGTTACATTGGTTACATGTTACGTCTGCTGCCATATATTTGTCCTTTCACTCTTGTGCATCATGCTTAAAACACGTGTGTGTGTGTGTGTGTGTGTGTGTGTGTGTGTGTGTGTGTGTGTGTGGTGTGTGTGTGAGTGTGTGTGTGTGGTGTCTGTGTGTGTGTGTGTGTGTGTGTGTGTGTGTGTGTGTGTGTGTCTGTGTGTGCGTGCGTGTGTGTGTGTGTGACCCAGTGGCGTACCGAAGGGGGGGGGGGGGGGGCATGCGGCCATGGCCCCCCCTTTGGCAAAGAATAAATAATAAAAAATATATATTTTATATATATAATATATATATATATATATATATATATATATATATATATAATATATATATTATATTATATATATTAATATATATTATATGGCCCCCCCCCTTTTCAATTTTCTGGGTACGCCACTGTGTGTGTGTGTGTGTGTGGTGTGTGTGTGTGTGTGTGTGTGTGTGTGTGTGTGTGATGAGTGAAGGTCACGCAGTTATGAAATACTTGGCTCGACACTGACTCTGCTTTAAATGTGTGACATGTAGGAAGATGAACAGGACACTACCTACATCCACAACATGCATTATTTACATCCTTTCACTAACACATCATCAATGACGTCTGAGTGACTATAGCTAAGTCGTTGGGTGTGCCTATAATTATACATCACTTGAGAATCTATATTAATAAAAGCGAAAGTGTGTCTGTCTGTCTGTCTGTCTGTCTGTCTGTCTGTCTGTCTGTCTGTGTGTGTGTGTGTGTGTGTGTGTGTGTGGTATAGGTTCCGCCCCCCGTGGCGCAAACACCTCATATGGCACATTTTTGGAATCGGGTCGACCAGGGGAAGGTCATAAGCCCACTTATGAGATGATCCGATCACTTTTTTTTTTCTTTTTTTAGCAGCCTATTAGCGAGAATTGTGAAAACAAAAGTGGGTTGCGAGAATTAGAGAGAACTGAAACTCGAGAAATGCCAGTGGTCGCTGGCAGTTTTAACTCAAAGGTTGGTCTACTGTGTTTTCCCTCCGCGACTAATATTTTTCATAAATTAATTTCGTGATAAACATTGATGCACCGCATCTGAAAACCAAAAAATATAGTTCTTCTGTTGTTCTACTAATTATATGGATGACATGCATTACGATGGAACGTTCTATAATAGCAATTTAATGCAAATTACTCGCCTCGTGTAGCAAAGCTTAATATATTTTTTACATGTATATTGTGGCATGTAAAATTTGGGCGATGTTCACACTGTTTTCTAAGACAGTACTGCTGCGTCTGGCAAACGCTTGTCAAAATACAATAAGCAATGCCTTGGAAAAACGAAGAATAAGGAATGCCGAAATCGGCTTGCTGCTGCGACAATGTAGGTTATAATTGTGGAGGCGACGCGCCGCGGCGGGGAGTGGTGGGCGGGGAGATTGTGGCGGGGAGATTGAATCAAAACATTGCCACTTCACGCGTCGACTCATTGCACTTCCAGGCTTTCTATCTGATTGATACACAATAATAACAGGAAAATATGACTGCCTAGGTAAAGATAACTTCTAAACATTCGTTATTGACTATATAATATCATAGAGTAGCATTTACCTCGCCTCCTCAACTATAACCTCCTTGGTTATTTGCTTATATACAATGTTTTACAGAATCAGGCTTCTATACAATATACATATAGAAGAAAATCGTTCTTAATATTATACTTTTGTGTTTTAAGTGCAGTGGAATAAGCCCATATTTTTCTTTCAAGTTGACCAACTTTTCACCAAATTGTGAGTTAAAACTGCCAGCGACCACTGGCATTTCGGAGTTGCAGTTCTCTCTAATTGAGGAAGCCTTGATGTAGGGTGATGGGTAATGGGTGAGTGAATGGGTGGGGTGATGGGTAATGGGTGTGGGGTGATGGGTGAGTGAATGGGTGGGGGGTGATGGGTTGGGGGTGATGGGTGATGGGTGAGGGAATAGGTGGGGGGTGATGGGTAATGGGTGAGTGAATGGGTGTGTGGTGATGGGTAATGGGTGAGTGAATGGGTGGGGGGTGATGGGTAATGAGTGAGTGAATGGGTGGGGGGTGATGGGTAATGGGTGAGTGAATGGGTGTATGGTGATGGGTAATGGGTGAGTGAATGGGTGGGGGGTGATGGGTAATGGGTGAGTGAATGGGCGGGGGGTGATGGGTAATGGGTGAGTGAATGGGTGGGGGGAATACATACATTTCTACATCCATGATTTCAGGAAAGTTAAAAGGGGCTATCTGGAGAGTCCATGTTTGGTGGGCCTAAGGCCCACCAAACACAGGTGGTGGGCCGAAGGCCCACCAATAGCCCTCCGCAGGAGCTAGCCAAAAAGTCCGCCCGGAGGGCGGCTTTGCGGCTAGTTAAATATATTGGCGAGGTGAACTATGGGGGGGGGAATTGATGGAAGGGAAGGGGTGGGGGAGGGAGGAAGTGGAGGGGGAGGTGAAAGGAACTTGGCACTTTTCCCTCGCCCCTCCACAATAACTCCCTCCCCCCTCCACTATAACTCCCTCCCCCCTCCACTATAACTCCCTCCCCCCTCCACTACTACCCGCCGCCAGAAACACATCGCAGTATAGATTTTTCCTCTGTAAGAAACATAGACGTATGTGGCTGCTCCCTTTCCGCCTTGACGCTTCCATATTAGGTTTGAAAGTTTATTGTATTTATTATTATTGCAAGTGCCTCGTGTGTGTGTGTGTGTGTGTGTGTGTGTGTGTGTGTGTGTGTGTGTGTGTGCTGTCGGTGGTAATGGTGATGATGGCTGGATATAGATAGATGCGATAAGAGATGTATACACTATAGTCTTTTTTTTTAACGACGTGAAAAATCTGGGCTGCCATTCATGACCCTTTGCTGCTTACTGACTGATATTTGATGCCAGAAGAAGGGAATACTACGCTTCTTCTTAATTTCAGTTGTATTTTATCATAGTTAACCATATTATCAGGTAAACATAGGCATAATTCTAAGCATGAGACCTTAGGATAGAATGGAATTTTTGCCTCGTTAAAAAAGATAGACTATAATGCATACAATAAATCTAGCACTAATGTGAAACTGGTGTTGCTACATAATGAAGGAATACTTGAAGCAACAGGTAGTGTGAGTATGAGTTATGAGGGGTGCTGTAGAGGGGCTCAGGTGCTGGTATAGGGGAGAGGGGAAAGGAGGGGAAAGGAGGGGTATGGGAGGGACGTCAGTAAAAATATTAAATGTCAGTGTTCCCCTTAACCCCCGCCTCGATATTGGGACGCGGCGATGGCGTGTTGGTTGCACGTGATACTGTCAGACACAATGCACGTGATACTCCCCTATAATCCCTAACATTAGTACTTACTCCAGTACTTTGCTATTCAAATATTCCTTACCAGTAGTGTTGCGACTAAAGGAACAGGAATATTACTAAAGGAACAGGAACTAATTTACAGGAACTGCCTCGTGTAGGTCTCGCGGCCTCTTGTAGCTTCCTTATTTTCTTATTATTATCTTAAAGACTTACTTAGTCATGCTTTAATCCACTCATTCATTCGTCTAGCATTCCTTATCAGAAGTGTTGCGTCATACGATTGTGCCATGATAACCCGAGGGCTCGTAAGGTTAAGGGATCACAGCCTCTTGTACCTCCCTTATTTTATGTTCTTATGGTTCACCCAGCATGCGTGGCGGCATATGGTAACTCGACTATGCTAAGGGTGACACCTCGGAAACGTCAGTGCTGAGAGTGTCGAGTGCCGCGCCGCCGGGTCTCAGGTAAGGGGCATGGGCCGGTACAGGTGTATTGTCGTAGCTACTGTAGGCTACCTGGTGTCTGGGTGTTGGAGCCTGTGGGATGTGGTAGTGAAGGTAGTGAAGTAAACAGTTGCTGCGTCATCTTGGCAGGGCTGCGATATTCCCCCGGTGTGAGGTTTTCCCGGAAACTTATCTTGATCACCTAGCACAGAGGTCGGCAACCCAGAATGTGAGAAGAGCCAGTTTCTTCAAACTTGGCAGAAAAGCAGTGTTGATGGAGCCGCAGTGTGTAAATTATGAATGGAAATTACGAACAAGTATAAGTTAATAAGTACAAGAATTCATCCCAATATTTTCCTAGAGACTTAGGACCTAGGTCACATACACTATTGTACTGCGGCTTTCTATGCCAGTATTTTATCTCTTATTTTTTAACGATAATTTGGACATTTTTAAGTAGGTGACAGAAGCCGCACAGGTCTCTTGAAAGAGCCGCAGGTTGCCCACCGCTGACCTAGCACTACCCTCACCTTACCGCCGCTCAGCCCTCCCTACATGTCCGCCACATCCCTTTAGGCCAGGCTCAGCTTTAATTCACGCCGCCCCGCCACCCAGACACCCCTCAGAGACCCCTCACCCTTAGCTTCACTGGGTGAGGGGGGACAACGGGGTAACGGGGGCAGTGACTGTGCATGTATCACCCCATGTGGCCTCTTCGCTAGTCAAAATAGATTATGTCTGATTTCTGAACCATCATCCGCATCGCACCTATCGCTCACGTTTGTTCGTATCATCACCACATTTTTCCGTCGCGACTCGGAGCTCCATGTTGTGCCAGGCGAGGTCATGGGTGCGTGTGTATGTGCCAGGCGGGGTCATGTGTATGTGTGTGTGGTGTGTGTGTGTGTGTGTGTGTGTGTGTGTGTGTGTGGTGTTGTTGTGTTGTGTGTGTGCCAGGCGAGGTCTTCGGGGTACACAGGCTGATAGGTGTGCGTGTCGGTAGCATATTCCCGTTTTCTGGAAGAGTATGTGGCATTTACTCTTGAACACGTCAGGTTAGGTTACGTTAGGTTACGGATAAGATAGCTTTGGTATCCCTGGGTTACTGATTGTAACTTTGTGTGCGAATCTCATTAGGGTATTCTCGAGAAAATCCTATGGTTAGTTTCGGAGTTACAGCAAAGCGTCTTCACTCGAAAACCACATACTCGCATAGAGGACGGGAATATGCGTGCCGGTAGGAATGTGGAAGCTGAGCCAGTTAGAATGAAAATACTTTCTCGGTGTGTATCGCAAGTTACCCAGGTTTTCCCACATGTGAGGAGGAGCTCGACTCAGGTTATTTTGAGGGAGCAGCGACCCACTCAGCGCTATTGGCCTTTGGGGAGTGACTGAGTGTATTTGTACGTGTGTCTGAGCTACCCACCCGTTGTTCAAGATCTATAGACTTTTAAGAGTATGTAGTAGTAGTAGTAAAGTAAGTAGTAGTAGTAGTAGTAGTAGTAGTAGTAGTAGTAGTAAAAGAAGTAGTAGTAGTAGTAGTAGTAGTAGTAGTAGTAGTAGTAGTAGTAGTAGTAGTAGTAGTAGTAGTATGTAGTAAAGTAGATAGTATGTCTATTGATCTTGCCGTTGTTGTTCATCTAAAGCTTCATATCTACCTTTCATTGATTGATTGACTTTATTCAGTAAGAGTTAGTCCACCATTTAGATCATACAGGCACATTGCATTAACATAACCGTGAAGTATGCTAGCTAGCTCTCACAAGGCTAATCTTTCCGTACGTGATAGCAATAATATTCAAGGCCCTGTGCGGGATATAGCAAGTGTTGGTGATGTAACTGTTTGTCGCCTTAACTCCTTCAAGCCCAGATCTTTCCTTTGATATATAAAATCGTCTGATGTTAGCCATGAAATTACGAAAAGTAATTGAATACACCAAATAAGCTAGTGGACAAGGATACAATACAAGGGATATATATAAAATAGTCTATATTCATTAAAATCGTCTATAATGGTCGCCAAATTACAATAGAAATATACGTTCTGGGCCTCAAGGAGTTAATTAATATCCAGGAAACACAAGTGGCATGGCTGAAAAGTAAACTAGTCCTCTTTTTCGGTTTACCAAGAAAGAAATTGTAGTAAGATCATCAAGTTTCACGCAGAACGAGTTAGTGTTGTGTTCCACCTAAGGGAAAGTAAGCCGTGTGTGTGTGTGTGTGTGTGTGTGTGTGTGTGTGTGTGTGTGTGTGTGTGTGTGTGTGTGTGTGTGTGTGTGTGTGTGTGTGTGTGTGTGTGTGTGTGTGTGTGTGTGTGTGTGTGTGTGTGTGTGTGTGTGTGTGTGTCTGTGTGTGCCCTTTCCTAGACGGTGGAAGCCTTTTATTTATTTATTATTTATTATTTATTTTTCTAGTGGAGCCTTTTATTATGTTATCTATTATCAAGTATAGGCGTCCAGCCTCTGGCCCCTTTGCTTTTGGCTCAGTTCTTGCGGCTGGAACGTGGCAGCGAGCCACGTTCCAGCCAATTAACTCATTACGTGAATTACTCATTAAGGGCTTGTTCTACGCAAAAAGTTTGTTTCACAGACCCCCATTGATTTTAACAGCACTACTTGCATGTCGAATTTCAGCTCAATCCGACAATAATTAGGAGTAGTTTACGCTAATTACTCATTAAGGGCTTGTTTTACGCAAAACGTTTCTTGCGACGACCCCCATTGATTTTGACAGCACTACTTGCATATCAAATTTCAGCTCAATTCGACAATATTTAGGAGTAGTTATTCACTTTTTGGCGGAAACTTGGTTCCACGGGTCTTATGGTAAGCCATAAGCTACCCAATTATCTACCTTATCTGTTATCTCTTATGCATGAGTTGGCAGAACAAGACACATGTTAGGGCGGCGTTATCATGATGGTGGAGGCAGCGAACCATCTGTCCTGGGGTGAATAACCGAAAAGACTGCTACTACTGCTACTATTTTCTATCTATCTACCATCTATACTGCTGTCTTACTTGTACGCGATATCGTTTTAGACTACATAGGAAGAAACAGTGTCAATAGGAAATTTGCAGATCAATAGGAAAAAATCTTGTAGGAATCTTCTATAGGAAACTCTTACAGGACTCTTCTATAGGAAATCTCTATAGGAATCTTCAATAGGAAAATAAACTTGCAGATCAATAGCAAACTTGCAGATCTATGGGGTTACACCAGACCTACTATATATGACCTCGATCTGTGTGGGAAACAGGTGAGGTCATCGCCCCAGCCCTGACCCAACCATGGCGCTGCCTCATGATGGCATGTGTTCAGTTTTATCACACCCAGGATCAGGTATAATGGCAGCACCTCCCGTGATTACAGCCGTGTGCCGCAGAAAACGAATAAACATCGCCTCAACAGCGTAAAGTCTTGATTGAGGCCCAGAACATAATTTCCATTGCAATTTGGATACCATTAGACGATTTTTAGTAAATATAAACAATATCTTATAGATATGACCTGTTTAGTATCCATTTCGACTAACTTATTTGGTATATTCAGTTACTTTTCGTAATTTTATGGCTCGACAACATACGATTTTTGATAGCAAAGGTGGGAAGGGGTTAAAGTCTTGGGCAGTATACTAAAACAAGGCGACGAAAATCCATGTTTAACGCATCAACAGATAGACAGCCGAATAGATACGAACAGGGAGATCAATGTTATATAACTTGGTCGATTAAGAGATTAAGATCCCTTAATCGACCAAGGACATGAAAAACGTATTGCTAAGAAGGGCGAATACGTGGTGATACAAAATCAGTATCGCTACGCTGAAAAAGTATGTTGTGATCTGGCGGGGTGAGCGAGAACGATTATTGTGAAGCAACTGCAGTGAGCAGTGAGCACCCACGAAGCTGTTGCCTGGGGGAGGGGCCGGGGTGGGGGTGAGGGGCGGTGGGTGTTGCGGCACAGCGAGGGGCGTGTGTGTGTGTGTGTGTGTATGTGTGTGTACATGGGCGGTGCTCTGTGTCAAGGTTTTCATAGCTAGAAAGAGAGAGTTAAAAAACAGAAGGTTCGGGGAAACAGTATTGAGTGGTGAGTGTACAGGAGAGGACAGACAGACGCACCGCACGAGCTGTGAGGACGTAAGGCCAAACAGGCTATATACACTGTTGCATGCATGATTCATGTTGGCAAATCACGCGTCCTGACGTAGTTGCCAAGTGTCTTTCAATGACGGAATAACACGGGAAACGATCTTATTCTGTCCAGTGGTTTTCGAGGCACTGTGCTGAAGGCAAACGCAGGTACAGTACGTGTCGTGAATGTTCCTGTTATTAGTTGGTTATGTCAGTTAATACGTAGTTTGCTTTTGAGGAAGTGACTGACAACTGAGTGACAAGTGAACACACACACACACACACAACAGGGCCAAGGTCAAGAGGTAAGTAGTGTGAAGCGGCAACTCGTGTGTGTATGTTTGCATGCAAGTTGTTTTCCTTACTTTATATGAAACGCAGAGCTCATTTTTTTGTGACTGAAATTGTGTCTAGTCCTTGGAATACCTGGACAGTATAGTTGTAGTTATAGTTATAGTTGTAGTTATAGTTGTAGTTATAGTTGTAGTTATAGTTGTGTGAGGTGGAGCTTTGCCAGACCTCATGACAGCTTGTAGGAGTGTGGGGGAAAGTTGGGGGTCATGGGCGGGCCTTGCTTCCCCTTCTCCACCCCTCCCATACCTTCCCCTCCACCACCCCTCCCACACTCCACCACCCCTCCCACACCCCTTCTCTACCTCCACCACCCCCTCCCCCACTCCTCCACCTCTTCCAACACCCCTCCCCCCCTCCTCCTCCTCATTCTTACTTAAAGCCTCTTGATAACGTTAATCAGCAGATGCCAGCGTTATCTATACTGCTGTTTACTCCTATTGCTATATTGACAAAGAAGTACTATATTTAAAAAGCCTAATAGTGTTGGTTACGAAAATGTGGACGTAATTACATACTAGTCATACAAGGTCATCGAGTTCATACTTTTCACTTCACGCTACGAACGAAAGTGAGTCGTAATGCTGAGAGGAACATTGCAACTCACTAAGATACTATAGATATATATGGACATACTACATACAGTATTTGGTGTTACTGATGTGATGGTGTGTTGAAAGGAAGGTTCATATAACATTCAACTCCCGTCGCAACTTTGATATGCTTGAACATCTTGAGATCTTGAGGAGGTTGCACAATTTCACCTTGAATAAGTACCACTGTGTTCGCGGGCCTCAGTTTCTCTTCAGTGAGAGTTTATCATACATAAGCTGTCGGGCGGCGTGTGCTGTGTGTGTGTGTGTGGTGTGAACAGGCGCTCCTACATAAGAACATAAGAAAATAAGGAAGTTACGAGTGGCTGTGAGACCTACGCGTGCTCTTATAGCCTCCTCGTGTTAAAAAAGTAGTGTTGGTGTTTGTATCGGTGTGATGAAGGAGTGTCGCAGGTGGAGGTTTCAAGGGCTGGGTGGGCGCGGCCTGGGTAAGTCTTGATATAACCCCTTGAGACCCAGAACGTAATTTCCATTGTAATTTAGCTACCATTAGATGATTTTTAATTAATATAAGCAATGTTTTTTTTATAGATATGACCTGTTTAGTATTCTGAGCGACTAACTAATTTGGTGTATTTAGTTACTTTTCGTAATTTTATGGCTAACAAGAGACCATGTTTTATAGCAAAGGAAAGATATGGGCGTGAACGGGTTAAGACTTAATGATTATGATGAAATGAGGAAGGAACACGGCATCCTAAATTAACCCTGCGTAAATTCAAGTACCTAGGTAAGAACGCAATCATAATACCGCTGTTCTACCTCGAAGCAGCCATAATAACTATATAACTTTACGTACAGTAACTATATACATAACATCACGTCACCTCCCAGCTACGAATCGTTCAAAACCCAAGGTATTTACTATTTACTCCCTCCAAAAATAAAAGATTCGTCGCAAAAAATAGGTTACTTAGGAAAATTTAACCTCACCACATGCTGCCTATCAACTCAACCTTTAACGGCGAGTGCATTAGGGGAATCGGGGTGTGGCATGTGTGTCTTATGTGTAAGGGGCCTACTATGAAAAGAAATCCTGCTTACGTCATCATTCTCTAGCCCTCAAGATAAGAAATATATATATAAACGTGCTATAGGTTCAAATGTATAGAGAAAGAAAAGGTATTATTTCAGATGAACACCGAATTCACTTTGGTGGAAGAAACTATTTTTTTCTGGTAATGTGTTTTGAATTAATCTGCTAACTGTTTCTGTCGCAAATCCCTTTTTTTTCCTTTTATATAGTGATTTGCACCCAAAATAACAAATAAACCAAATTGAACCTAACCGAACCTAGCCTTAACCTTTATCTAACTAAAAAGAAAGAAAGAAAAATAAAAAGATTTGCGACAGAAACGGTTAGCAGATTAATTCAAAACACATCAAAACTCACCAGAAAAAAATAGTTTCATCCACCAAAGTGAATTCGGTGTTCATCTGGAATAATACCAAACGTGCTATAGGTTCAAATGTATAGAGAAAGAAAACTTAGGTGGAGTAAACTTATTAATGTCGTGTTAGTAATGAGATAGTGACAGAATCATCCGACCACAGACCCAAAAGCTAATTATATGAGGCACTAGGTGATCACCGTAGCACCGTGCAACATCAGCGTGTGCTCCAGGTCGTAACTTCATCCGACAAACAAAAAATTCAAAGCGGGAATGGAGAATATATCCGGAGAAATGGCCAATCTGTCGGTATTATTCCAGATGAACACCGAATTCACTTTGGTGGACGAAACTATTTTTTTCTGGTGAGTTTTGATGTGTTTCGAATTAATCTGCTAACCGTTTCTGTCGCATTTTTAATTGATTTGCGACAAAAACGGTTAACAGATTAATTCAAAACACATCAAAACTTACCAGGAAAAAATAGTTTCGTCCACCAAAGGAAGTTCGGTGTTCATCTGGAAATTTACCAATCTGTCTACTGTCAACAAATCCTTTACTAGGCTGCACGCAAACATATAATCAACGGCAAATAATGAGCTTCAGTCATACCTTAATTTGCATCTCAGATCGTTCTCTCCTCCGGTGGGTCGATGCCTCTGTCTGTAGTTGTTGCCCCTCATAGCGACACTCACTGCCTTATTAGATGAATGACTCAGGATGTAGGGGAGAGCGGGGCAGGTTGCATCGAGGGTAGGTTGCATCATTGCCTCTAACTCGCATGTTATCACACGTACATCGTCTTAATACTACTACTACTACTACTACTACTACTATAAACTACTACTACTACAACTACAACAATAATAATAATAAAAAAAAGTTAATGCGAGTTAGAGGCAATGATGCAACCTACCCTCGATGCAACCTGCCCCGCTCTCCCCTACCCCTTGGGACTCCCTGCTCCTCACACGGCGGCACTCGAACACTCGGTCACTCGGCGAGGCGGGAGGCAGAATGGGGCGCCGCTGAAAAAGATCAACTGACCGTCTATTAAAATTCATTAATTGACCTATCTGTTAAAAGTCAATTAATATCTATAAAAAAAAAACGATGATACGATGGGCGTCGAAAAAAAATAATACAATGTTTTTATATACATATTATTATTATCATGATGATCAAATGTTTAATGTCAAATGATGGTAAAAAAAAAAAATTACAAGCACATCTTAAAATTATTCTTTACTCGGAATAATTTTAAGATGTGCTTGCATTTTTTTTTCTTCCATAATTTGACATTTAACATTTGACCATCATGATAATAATAATGTGTATATATAAATATTATTATTATTATTTTTTTTTTTGGGGGGGGGGGTTCCAAACGTGTGCAGTTAGTGGATATTATTGCAATGTAAAATTAATGATTTGTGGATGTATTCTCCCCTTAAATTACGATGTAAAAAAATTAATGGTTATCCACAATAGGTTCTCACATGTAGGCAATATTTCCACAAATATATCCCACAAAATCGATGTTTCAAAGGTCCTCCCACAATTATTCCCACAGAAGGCATTTACATCCACAAATTGGTGTGAATTATCCTCAAAGCGGCGCCATTGTCCTAACGCGGCGCCTTTCCGTGTGTTGTTTCAGCGTGGATAATGGCGGGGAGCAGCAGGACGAGGAGCGTGGCCCGCCTGGTGGGGGTGGGCGCGGGGCTGGTGGGCGTGGGGGCGTTGGCAGCCTCCTACTTCTATGATGACGACCAACACACAAAGGTAAGGCCACGACAACCTCTGCTGCCATCATCGTCATCATCATCATCAATATCATGCAGGCAATCAATCAGCTTCTCTTGTAATATTGCACGTAGCTACATCCATTTTTTTCCTTATATGTCTTCTTCTTCTTCTTTCTGTGTAACGTCAGATTTGCTCATACCTTATGAGGTTAGA
This sequence comes from Chionoecetes opilio, assembly GCA_016584305.1. Lineage (NCBI taxonomy): Eukaryota > Metazoa > Arthropoda > Malacostraca > Decapoda > Majidae > Chionoecetes > Chionoecetes opilio. Next base: position 148,483 of record JACEEZ010023443.1, on the reverse strand, counting down.
CGATCAATATAAAAAAAATAATGATACGCTTCCAACTATCTCTAGCCATTGCCTCAACTTCTTCAATGCCCAATGCTGCCTGATTCTCTTCAACACACTGCCTCTATTTCTCCATGTCTGCCTTATCATCTGCTTATCACTGCCCTAATCAATCAATCAATCAATATCATGCAGGCAATCAGCTTCTCTTGTAATATTGCACATCCATTATTTTCCTTATATGTGAGCTTACTAATGGCTACAATGATTCTCAGTGTAATTGTAGGGTGGTGGTTACTCATGTCAAAGCCTCTTCACTACCTATAGTTCACTACTACGTCATGATTGGACCTATAGGTTGTATCCTTACATGACATTCATCACCATATAATTAAGTGTCCTCTTCTCCTTCAACAAACTCCTCGGGTTATGGAGCAAATAGATCACCAGATGACTTGTAACTGTTCTTTTACAGCTAGGATATTTGGCCAATACTTTGTGATGGGAAAAAAAAGAAAAAAAAAAGAAGCTATTCTCCTCGTCAACTTTTAGTACTAAAGAAAGTCATTTTGTTTGCTCCTCAGAGGCAGTATATCCGGGTGGCAGCGGCAGAGAACCTTAACGTGCGGCCCACCAAGCCCTTGCCAACACGGGACCAGCAGCTGAAGAGTCTCACCTCGGAGTATTTTGACGTGTTGATCATCGGCGGGGGCGCCACGGGGTCCGGCTGTGCCCTGGACGCTGCCTCCAGGGGCCTCAAGACTGCCCTGGTGGAGATGGACGACTTCAGCGCCGGCACGTCCTCCAGGTGGGTGGCGAGGCGAGGTGTGGGCTGGGTAGGGGAAGGTACGCCAGCAGTGGTTAGTTGAAAATGGACTTGACTTCCCTCATATTTATTTAGTTTCAACACGTGTCACGTAGAATAGTAAACCGTAAAAGAAAATGGTTCAATTTCCTATAACAAAAATTGGTTCCTTAGCTTCAATGTCAAACATTTGAACACTCCATAGTATGTGTTTTTTATCCTAATAAAATAACAACACGTACATGTCAGTTGAAGAAATTTCTGATTTACATTATCTTTGTCTTTTTTCATTTAATCAATTAATTTTTCCAATATGTTGCAAATAATGTTGAGGTGAAATTCTTCAGCACCTCAAAATTCAGAAACAAAATATTTATTCAGAATTTCCTCCTCAGATCCACAAAACTGATCCATGGAGGTGTTCGCTACCTGCAGAAGGCCATCTTGGGTCTGGACTTGGAGCAGTACAGGATGGTGAAGGAGGCTCTCCATGAAAGAGCTAATCTGCTGGACATTGCTCCCCACCTCTCCTACCCCTTACCCATCATGCTGCCAGTCTACAAATGGTGGCAGCTGCCCTACTTTTGGGTGGGCATCAAAATGTATGACTTGGTAGCGGGCAAAAAGTGTCTCAAGAGCTCGTATGCCATCAGCAAGGAGCGAGCCATTGAACTGTTTCCCATGCTGAAGAAGGACAAACTGGTGGGAGCCATCGTGTACTATGACGGCCAGCACAATGACGCCAGGATGAACCTCTCCATTGCCCTCACAGCGACGAGGCTCGGCGCCACTATTGCCAACCACACAAGAGTCCTCTCACTCCTCAAAGAGAAGGATGAAAATGGCAAAGAGAGATTATGTGGTGCCAGAGTTAGGGACGAAGTAACTGGCAAAGAGATGACCGTTAAGGCGAAGTGTGTTGTTAATGCTACTGGACCCTTCACAGACTCTATAAGGAAAATGGACAATCAAGTCACAAAGGAGATCTGCGCCCCGAGTATGGGTGTTCACATCACACTCCCGGACTACTATTCCCCTGAGCAGATGGGACTCCTGGATCCAAATACATCCGATGGCAGAGTGATTTTCTTCCTGCCGTGGGAGGGTCGGACCATCGCAGGAACCACCGACACTCCATGCAACGTCTCTCATAGCCCGGCGCCAACTGAGGATGACATTCAGTTCATTCTGCAGGAAGTGAAAAACTACCTGAATCCAGATGTAGAGGTCAGTGGAGAATCCTAGCCAATGTATTAAAAGATAGTCATAGGAGTGTAGGGTTCGCATACCTACACTGATTACTGGAATTGTGTTTTTTTAGTATCCGAAAGCTTGTACTGTAACTGAATTAACTTACATTACAATTTATCATATATTTTTGTCAGTCAAGAGTAAATTATTGTTTATTCTGAATTTGGAAGTTGGTGTGTTAGGTGCAAAAGAGATATTGTTTGTTTGTTTGTTTAGAGGATAATTCCTCAGAGCCGTAGTGATCTACCGCTGCAGCTTAATGTTGGCCGAAGCCACCACCCCGGGAGGGGGGTCACAAACCCCCGGCTAACACCCGGTACCCATTCACTGCTGGGTGGACAGGGGCTCGGGTTTTAAGAAAGACCACCCATCTATCTTCGCTCCCCCCGGGGATCGAACCCGGGACTTCTCGGTTGTGAGCCGAGCGTGCTAACCACTACACTACTGAGTACCCGATAGAAGATAGAAGAAGATAGATAGAAGTCGAATTAGGGATATTTACTGAATGCACTTATTACCCTGACAGGTTCGCCGAGGAGACGTGCTATCCGCCTGGGCTGGCATCCGGCCCTTAGTGCAGGACCCAAATAAGACAGACACACAGAGCATAGCGAGGAACCATATTGTACATGTGAGCGAGAATGGCCTGGTGACAATCGCGGGAGGAAAGTGGACCACGTATCGATCAATGGCAGCAGAAGCCATAGATATAGCCATCAAAGGTGTGTATATACCTGGTTTTGGAAAGACACATACGTATAAGGTGGTTATCGAAGCATTAATTGATTTTGTTATATGCATCCATTCAACCACAATTTCTCTATCATACTGAGGTCCAAACATTGTTCATAAAAATTGTTGTCAGCTTATATGTTGAATATGCTATAGTTGCAGATTCTTGCCTTGTGCTTTTCGTTGTTAAATTTGATGTCAGACAATATAATTAGAAACGTATCATCGACCGTCTAACCTCACTAGACATGGGAAAATCTAACGTTAAACAGAAAGATGATGATGATGATGATGTTAAATTTGATGTGAAAAATGGTGTGCAGAGTCATTTATCTATCAATTATGTGTATTTATTTATGTGTTATTACCGTTGCCATGGATATAGCTATCAAAGACGTGTATATACCTGGTTTTGATAAGACCCATATAAGGTGGTTATCTAAACTCTAGAAACATTAATTGATTTTGACCTTTGCCTCGAATGCTACAAATACAATATGAAATTTTCTTGTTGTTCAATTGTTCATAGAAATTGTTGTCAGCTTATATGTTGAATATGCTATAGTTGCAGATTCTTGCCTTGCGATTTTCGTTGTTAATTAAATTTGATGTGAGAAATGGTGTGCAGAGTCATTTATCTATCAATTATATGTATTTATTTCTGTGTTATTACCGTTGCAGCATGTGACTTGTCCCCTGTCCACCAGGAATCCCAGACGGACGGGCTGCTGCTGGAGGGGGCGCACACCTGGACCCCCACCATGTTCATTAGGCTGGTGCAGGACTTTGGCCTGGAGTCTGACGTGGCCAAGCATCTGGCCCACACCTACGGGGACAGGGCCTTCAGTGTGGCCAAGCTAGCGTCTCTTACTGGAAAGCGATGGCCTATTGGTAAATATAATGTGATTACTAATGGAGTTTATGGTGGATGGAGTATTGCATGCGTGATTGGAATGTTCAAAGTCTCATTTAAATATACCTATTGTCTTTTTTTTTTTACGAGGCAAAATTTCCATTCTATCTTAAGGTTTCATGCTTAATGTTATGCCTTTATTTACCTGATAATATGGTTAACTATGATAAAATACAACTGCAATTAAGAAGAACCGTAATATTCCCTTCTCCTGGCATCAAATATCAGTCAGTAAGCAGCAAGGTGTCAGGATTTTTCGCCTCGTTAAAAAAACAGAGTATATTGTATCTGTATGACATTTCTGCCCCATGATGACATGAAATATTGGCATTTACCAGTGTTTGAATGTTTGGATTTAATATGCATTGCTTCCATATCTATAATAATATAAGCGAAAGTGTGTGTGTCTGTCTGTCTGTCTGTCTGTCTGTCTGTCTGTCTGTCTGTCTGTTCGCGATAGGTGCCGCCCCCAGTGGCGGAATCCCATCATATGTCACAGTTTTGGAACCAGCTCGACCAGGGGAAGGTTTTAAGCCCACTTATGAGATGATCCGATAATTTTTTTTTTTTTTTTTTAGCAGCCTATTAGCGAGAATTGTGAAAAAAAATGTGGGTTGCGAGAATTCCAATGATCTGAAACTCGAGAAATGCCAGTGGTCGCTGGCAGTTTTAACTCAAAGGTTGGTCTACTGTGTTTTGGCTCCGCGACTAATATTTTTCATAAATTAATTTCGCGATAAACATTGATGCACCGCATCTGAATACCAAAAAATATAGTTCTTCTGTTGTTCTACTAATTATATGGATGACATGCATTACGATGGAACGTTCTATAATAGCAATTTAATGCAAATTACTCGCCTCGAGTAGCAAAGCTTAATATATTTTTTACATGTATATTGTGGCATGTAAAATTTGGGCGATGTTCACACTGTTTTCTAAGACAGTACTGCTGCGTCTGGCAAACGCTTGTCAAAATACAATAAGCAATGCCTTGGAAAAACGAAGAATAAAGAATGCCGAAATCGGCTTGTTGCTGCGACAATGTAGGTTATAATTGTGGAGGCGACACGCCGCGGCGGGGAGTGGTGAGCGGGGAGATTGTGGCGGGGAGATTGAATCAAAACATTGCAACTTCACGCGTCGACTCATTGCACTTCCAGGCTTTCTATCTGATTGATACACAATAATAACAGGAACATATGACTGCCTAGGTATAGATAACTTCTAAACATTCGTTATTGACTATATAATATCATAGAGTAGCATTTACCTCGCCTCCTCAACTATAACCTGCTTGGTTATTTGGTTATATACAATGTTTTACAGAATCAGGCTTCTATACAATATACATATAGAAGAAAATCGTTCTTAATATTATACTTGTGTGTTTTAAGTGCAGTGGAATAAGCCCATATTTTTCTTTCAAGTTGACCAACTTTTCACCAAATTGTGAGTTAAAACTGCCAGCGACCACTGGCATTTCGGAGTTGCAGTTCTCTCTAATTGAGGAAACCTTGATGTAGGGTGATGGGTAATGGGTGAGTGAATGGGTGGGGTGATGGGTAATGGGTGTGGGGTGATGGGTGAGTGAATGGGTGGGGGGTGATGGGTGATGGGTGAGGGAATAGGTGGGGGGTGATGGGTAATGGGTGAGTGAATGGGTGTGTGGTGATGGGTAATGGGTGAGTGAATGGGTGGGGGGTGATGGGTAATGGGTGAGTGAATGGGTGGGGGGTGATGGGTAATGGGTGAGTGAATGGGTGGGGGGAATACATACATTTCTACATCCATGATTTCAGGAAAGTTAGAAGGGGCTATCTGGAGAGTCTGTGTTTGGTGGGCCGAAGGCCCACCAAACACAGGTGGTGGGCCGAAGCCCATCAATAGCCCTAATGGGTGATTGAATGGGTGGGGGGTGATGGGTAATGGGTGAGTGAATGGGTTGGGGGTGATGTGAATGGGTTGGCGTTAATACATACATTTCTACATCCATGATTTCAGGAAAGCTAGAAGGGGCTATCTGGAGAGTCTGTGTTTGGTGGGCCGAAGGCCCACCAAATACAGGTGGTGAAGGCCCACCAATAGCCCTTCGCAGGAGCTAGCCAAAAAGGCCGCCCGGAGGGCGGCTTTGCGGCTAGTACTTACTATACTTGCTTACTGTCTTCATATTCAAAATAGTTCTTCAAAATATGCATAGTACTGTTTGCTGTTTAGTACTGTCAGTGTAAGAAACCATGACCCCTTTATTGGTTGCAGTGGGTCGACGCTTGCACAGTGAGTTTCCATAGGTAATTTTAACCATTACATAAGTACTGTCAGTGTAAGAACCCTTTATTCATTGTACTGTTTGTTACTTAGTGCTGTCAGTGTAAGAACCCTTTATTCATAGTACTGTTTGTTACTTAGTACTGTCAGTGTAAGAACCCTTTATTCATAGTACTGTTTGTTACTTAGTACTGTCAGTGTAAGAACCCTTTATTCATAGTACTGTTTGTTACTTAGTACTGTCAGTGTAAGAAACCATGACCCTTTTATTCATTGCAGTTGGTCGACGCTTGCACAGTGAGTTCCCGTACATAGACGCCGAGGTGCGGTACGCGTGTAGGGAGTACGCCGCCACGGCCGTCGACGTGATTGGCAGGCGGCTGCGTCTGGCCTTCCTCAACACACAGGCTGCGGGGGAGGCCTTGAGCACCGTGGTCAACATCATGGCCGAGGAATATAGGTGGTCAGAGGCAGAGAAAAAAGTAAGAGAGAGAGAGAGAGAGAGAGAGAGAGAGAGAGGAGAGAGAGAGAGAGAGAGAGTGTACGTAGTCTAAATATCAGGCATGAAATTAATTATCTGACCTGAAATGTTACATGTTTTCGTACAATACAAATGGTCTTCTGTAGAAATGGTGAAGTAGAAGACATCTTTGTTTTTCATGGCAAGTTTAATATTATGCCAGTTACATAATATTACTTAAATGGTAGTTTCATTCACAGTTTTAACATAATTATCTGACCTCGGTTGGACCCAAAGGAGTTTATTAAATAGTAAAGGTCTTTAGATGTTTCAGTCACAGGGTCATTTCTTGCTGCTTCTTAATAATAATAATAATAATAATAATAATAATAATAATAATTTTATTCGCACCCGAAGGCATACAAGAAAAACCAAGATCTATAGACTTTAAAAGTAGTCTATTAATCTTGAGAAAAACAACAACATATTAATATAGACGAGGGAATGAACTTAAGTACTAAAGCAAATAATTGATAATAGATATATTTCTTAAGACAGTGAAGAGTTATGAAGGATTTACAATTTTACATAGAACTCAGAGCTGATGTTCTTATGACAGAGACAGTTGGAAGCCGCTGTCAAGTACCTCCAGCAAGAGATGGGTCAGAACGTGAACCGAGCGTCCCGGGAGAAGACGCCGGTCAGCCTGAGCAAGAGTGAGATCTCGGAGAACGTGAAGCGCTTCAACTCCCTCGACACCGACAAGAAGGGCTACATCTCCCTCAACGACCTCAGAGCCTCACTCAAGGTAGGGCTCGGACCAAGAATAATAATACATATCTATATATTATCCTTGGTTCTGATCTACCTCTTCTTGTACCAGCTCTTTATCTAGTTATTGTTGACATTACGTAGTGCCATAAAATAATATCAATGAAAATCCGAGCCTCTCTCAAGGTAGCGAACTGACTCGTTAAGGCCGGTTCACACTGGCCAAATACCTGCACATTTATGCCCAAGGGAACAAAACCTGCACATATTCCCCGGTATTTGGCCAATGTGAACCGCCCTTTAATAACTTTTTCTTTTTTACAAGGAAATCAGTCAGCTATTCAAAATCAACAAATTTATACTGTTATTAATTTTTTTCAGTTATTTGATATAAACTAATTTACCTCATTTTGTATTAGTTCTTTATCTAGTTATTATTGACATAAGTTTCATGAAATGATATCAATGAAACGACCTCAGAGGCTCTCTCAAGGTAGGGCTCTGATCAAGGATTATAGGAAAAGTGTAGATTTAAAAAAGAAATAGCCTCTTGTAGCTTCCCTATGTTCTTATGTTGTAATGTGTGCGCATGCTCGTGTTCCCGGCAGGCGAGGGGCCAAGACGTTCCCGGGGAGATTCTTCACGAGATTCTGAACGAGATTGACCTCAACCATAATGGACAAGTGGAGTTTGATGAATACCTACAGGTGACTATTTAACCCATGCTTCACTTATGCGTCGTTTACACGGCGCTGCTTTTATTTACTTTGGACAAGCTTCTTAATTCGCTAGCGAATTCGCTGGTGAAAGCATCTAAAGACGCGGCGTCTTTTATTCGCTAACGACTAAAATCATGAATTCGCAGCGTCTGTTTGACGCTGCGATAAAGTTAAGCGTCGTTTACACGGCGCTGCTTTTATTCGCTTTGGACAAGCTTCTTAATTCGCTAGCGAATTTGCTGGTGAAAGCGTTTAAAGACGCGCATCTTTTATTCGCTAGCGACTAAAATCATGAATTCGCAGCGTCAAACAGACGCTGCGATAAAGTTAAACATGTTTAATTTTACCGCTCGCGCCTAGCGTTTCAGTAGGGAATAGATGACTAGTTCAGACGACGACGGCAGTGTGTGAGGGTGTATTGTGCTTTGCTGCTGGGTGCATTGTCCAGTTTTCTTTTTATGATGGCACCAAAATTAACCCGACTGAAAGGAAATGAAAAATTCACCCTCCTTGAGATTATGGAAAACTATCCCATCCTATGGAACATTAAATTGAAAGACTATTCAAATAAGCCAATGCGTGATGGACAAATAGCACAAATGCTCATCGGCCTTGCAGACAGCAACCTGAAGATGGACGAAGAAGAGTTCAAAAGTAATAAATTATGTTTGTATCTTCATCCACAGCTCTTCAAATTTTTCGCCCGTCAGCCTCAATACTCTCCGGTATGTAGTTGGGTCCTCCAATGCCAGTTCCTTCAGGAGATTATCTGAGGCCCCCTGAGCCTGCCTCCTGCCTATCCACTTTCGTACCCATACACTTCTTTTTCTTGGCTGTTTTCTCATAACAGAATCACGAATTCTAGCTTGGAGCACCCTTGCAAAAAGGGGCAACGCGGCTCGCGCAACCCCTGCGATGCCATGACCCTGGGGCCGAAAACGTAGCGAATTCATAATTTTTCCCACATCGTGTAAAGGGTCCCGTTGGTTTTTATCCCCGGGGAAATTCCGCTTTGGGAGAGCGATAAATTGGCGACAAAAGAAGGTAGCATCTAGCGTCAAAAGCAGCGCCGTGTAAACCGGCCTTTACTGATTTAATATATTTACATTAGGGTATTGGCAAGTAATTAGTGTTACGTCTCACTTTTTTTGGTAATCATACTTTTTTTTGTGCTGTTATATATCACCTTTTTTGGTAATCATAATTTTTTGTGTGTTGTTATATATCACCTTTTTGGGTACCTAATCATACTTTTTTTTGTGTTGTTAAATTTCATCTTTTTTGGTAATCACAAGTTTTTTTGTGTTGTTAATTATATATCACCTTTTTTGATAATAATATTTGTTTTGTTTTGTGTGTTGTTAAATTTCACCTTTTTTGGTAATACATTTAATACTTTTTTGGGTAAGATACTAAAAATCAATGGATGGGTAGATAAAAAAGGGCCCCTTTTTTAAGACACGATCTTTTCATCTTTCTTTTTTATAGCCCGGCCGCAAAGGGACCTTTTTCAAGGGTGGGGAATCCCGGAAAAAAGAAAATTTGTTCGGCTTTCACGGGTCCAGCTATGATTTTGAGAGGGGAGAAAAAAACGTCCAATTACCAGAAGCCTCTTAAAACCTTTTTTGTGATAACGGAAATTTTTCCCTTTAAAAAATCTTTAAAGGATGAAGGGAAAATTTTCCAGGGGAAAACCCTTTAAGGGACCCCCCAAAAATTGGCACTTGACACCGGAATGTCTCGACCACCCTGTTGTCAACACAGTCCGCACAGAAGCCTGTTGGCAAAAAGCAGTTGAACATAAAAGTCATTTGTTGAAGATGCTAACACTCCCCCCATGCCCCAAATTAAGAAAAAAAATTGCCCCTTTCAGACCCCAACACCAAAGACGAGAGAAAGCAGGTCGGACAGTGCTTTTGGGAAGGATGAGTGGCCCTCTTTTCCCGCCCTCACTATCACCAGCCCGGGGAGGGGGCCCTGGACACTTCTTCAAGCATGAAAAATCACCCATACCCCCTTTTTTGGCGAAAGGGGAAGCTGCGCAAGGGAAGAAGCCGACTCCCCAACATTCGGGCCCCAGAAACGCAAGAAAAACCCTCTGGCTCATTGATGTTAGAGGCTCGATGGTGTGCTGTGGTACCCTCCTCCCAGGACTGGCTCATACATTTACGATTATAAGTGGATGTTTGCCCCCCCAATCATGGCAACTGGAAACCTCTAGAGAGTAGATTGGTATGGAAGGTACCTGGACAACAGTATCAAAGAAAAAACCAGAGAAAAACGGGGGAAAGGTGTACAAGGGAAAGGGTGGCAGGCCAGACCAAGGTCCCGGGGCAATTGCCCGTTTTCCTGCGGGGACCCCACAAAAAGGTGAACTTTTCCCATTTTCCTATCAGAGAAGATTTTTCCCACTCCCTTCCCAGACGAAAGAGGTTTTTGCAACATCTGGAGCCTCTGAGTCGCTTGGCAGACCACTTCGATGCCCCCATGTGAACCAGAAGAGGCAGCAAAAGAATTGTGGCCCTCTACAAGAGCCTAGAGAGTGGATGCACCCATGTTTGGTACGCACCGTGGATACTGACTTTCTTTCATCCTCAGGGAAGATCCTTTCTACCCAGAAAGTATCCATCGGCTGACTCGGTCGCCTCGGCAGTGGCAAGAACTTTTTTCTACCAAAACAATGCCTCTGTATACTCTGGCAAAAAGAAGTCCACAGGCTACCAGTGTTCCCGCTTCACAGGGGGTGATACACTTTTCTTTTTTTTGGAAGGGGAAAAAGTCGGTTTTTGGGGAAACATGGGGGCCCAACCGAAGTCACAGATGCCTTTAAAATTCCCTCGTAGAACATCCCCAGCACAAACACCGTGGATTGCCCGGAGTTCCAGATGCTGGAACGTTTTTTAAAGTCGTTTTTTATGACAAGACCAGCCCTTTGGTGTGGTGAATGAAGAAGAAGGAACTGTTCGGGGGGAAAAAAAAAAACGATGGAGAAAATTCCCCCCAAATCAAAAGGCCCTGCTGCGCACACCAAAGGGGCAGTTCCAGGCTGGCATCTGGACAACCCGTCACCGGGGCCCAAAAACAACACCAACGCTAAGGCTGCGGTTGGACACTGGATGCAGAAACAAAGTCCTGGTTTCCCGTCGGAGCTCGCAGCCCGCGGCAGCAAAGGCTGAATGAACTTGTGAAGTGTCCCCGCAAAAAAGGCTAGGGGGGCGGGGGATGTTCAGCAAGAAAGCCAGCTGGAAATGCACCGAATGTGCACTCAAAGTGGAAGAACACATAAATTTCAATTATAATCATACCTGCATTGGATACGGGCTTAAAAAAGACATGGATTCCGCAACTTACAGGAAGAAATGATTTTTTATAATGAGCTTAAGGGAAATTATTTTTTTTAATGCCCGTCAGTAGTTACACTGCATTTTTTAATTGCAAGGGGGATTTTTAATTCGGTTTGCTAATAAACACAGGCTTTTGCGATGTCCGCAGGGGGGTTTAAAATCGAATAAAAATTTAATTTATGTTTTTTGACAGCCATATTTGGGAAAATTTTTTTTTCTGGGGTTAAAATAATAATAATAAGATAAAATTGCATCCAATAAACCTTCCTTATGATATCTTTAAAAAAAACCCCTTTTCCCCAATTTCCCCCATGCGGGAAAAGTCAAAAAAAAAGAAACGTTCCTTATAGCCATCTGGTGTGGGATCATTTTTCCCCCCCTCTCAAAAAACTAGCTAGGACCTGTAAGGCCTGAAAAAATTTGGTGCTTTTTTCGGCATGTCCCATCATTTTTAAAGCTGCCGGGTATTAATCAGATTTCCCCATAATGTCTTAAAACTAAAATCTAGACACGTTGATACGCTTCAAAAATCTTACCTTGGGTATAGCTTAAACAAACTCTATCCCTTGCCTTTCGCTTCCAACAATCTTATCCTTGCCTTAGTGCCAACAATTCTACCATTTCCTATACGTTCCAAAAATCCTACCATTGCCTAAGTGCCAACCAAACTTTCCATTTCCCTTTTGCTGCCAACAACTCTACCTTGCCTATCGCTTCCAACAAACTCTATCCTTGTATACGCTGCCAAATATCTTATCCATTGCCTATATGCTGCCAAAAAATCTCATCCCTTGCCTATATGCTGCCAACAATCTCTATCCCTGCCCAATGCGCCAACAATCTCTATCCCTTGCCTTACGCTGCCAACAATCCACCCTTGCCATTGCTTCCAAAAAAGCTCATCCCTTTCCCTTTTGCTGCCAACAATCCTTCCTTTTCCTATATGTGCCCCCAATCTCTTCCATTGCCTTATGCTGCCCAAAATCCTTCCATTGTATATGTTCCAACAAACTCATCCATTGCCTATAAAGCTCCAAAAAATCTCTACCATTGCCAATGCTGCCCAAAAATCTCATCCATTGCCCATCCCTTATAACAATCTCTATTCATTGCCTATATGCTGCAACAATCCTATCCCCTTTGGGGATATGCTTCCAACAACTCTCCATTGCCATACGCTGCCAACAATCTCTATCCTTGCCTATACGTTATAACAATCTCTATCCATTTCCATATCTGCCAACAATCTTATCCATTGCCCATATGCTGCCAACAATCTCTACCATTGCCATATGCTTCCAAATCCTTTTCCCTTCCTATAGCTGCAAAAAATCTCTATCCTTTGAATACGCTTTAAAAATTCCCCCATTTCCTATATGCTGCCCCAAACCTATCCATTTCCTATACGCTTATAACAATCTCTTCCATTTCTATAGCGAACAAAACTCTATCCATTGCCTATATGCTTCCAACAATCTCTATCCATGCCTATATGCTGCCAACAATCTCTATCCATTGCCTATACGCCTCCAACAATCTCTATCCATTGCCTATACGCTGCCAACAATCTCTCTCCATTGCCTATACGCTGCCAACAATCTCTATCCATTGCCTATATGCTGCCAACAATCTCTATCCATTGCCTATATGCTGCCAACAATCTCTATCCATTGCCTATATGCTTCCAACAATCTCTATCCATTGCCTATATGCTGCCAACAATCTCTATCCATTGCCTATACGCTGCAAACAATTTCTATCCATTGCCTATATGCTGCCAACAATCTCTATCCATTGCCTATATGCTGCAACAACCCTATATCCATTGCCTATATGCTGCCAACAATCTCTATCCATTGCCTATATGCTTCCAACAATCTCTATCCATTGCCCATATGCTGCCAACAATCTCTATCCATTGCCTATATGCTTCCAACAATCTCTATCCATTGCCTATATGCTTCCAACAATCTCTATCGATTGCCTATATGCTGCCAACAATCTCTATCCATTGCCTATACGCTTCCAACAATCTCTATCCATTGCCTATATGCTGCCAACAATCTCTATCCATTGCCTATATGCTGCCAACAATCTCTATCCATTGCCTATACGCTGCCAACAATCTCTATCCATTGCCTATATGCTGCCAACAATCTCTATCCATTGCCTATACGCTGCCAACAATCTCTATCCATTGCCTATATGCTGCCAACAATCTCTATCCATTGCCTATACGTTGCCAACAATCTCTATCCATTGCCTATACGCTGCCAACAATCTCTATCCATTGTCTATACGCTGCCAACTATCTCTATCCATTGCCTATACGCTTGCAACAATCTCTATCCATTGCCTATACGCTGCCAACAATCTCTATCCATTGCCTATATGCTGCCAACAATCTCTATCCATTGCCTATATGCTGCCAACAATCTCTATCCATTGCCTATATGCTTCCAACAATCTCTATCCATTGCCTATATGCTTCCAACAATATCTATCCATTGCCTATATGCTGCCAACAATCTCTATCCATTGCCTATATGCTGCCAACAATATCTATCCATTGCCTATATGCTGCCAACAATCTCTATCCATTGCCTATACGCTGCCAACAATCTCTATCCATTGCCTATATGCTGCCAACAATCTCTATCCATTGCCTATATGCTTCCAACAATCTCTATCCATTGCCTATATGCTGCCAACAATCTCTATCCATTGCCTATATGCTGCCAACAATCTCTATCTATTGCCTATATGCTGCCAACAATCTCTATCCATTGCCTATATGCTGCCAACAATCTCTATTCATTGCCTATATGCTGCCAACAATCTCTATCCATTGCCTATATGCTGCCAACAATCTCTATCCATTGCCTATACGCTGCCAACAATCTCTATCCATTGCCTATACGCTGCCAACAATCTCTATCCATTGCCTATATGCTGCCAACAATATCTATCCATTGCCTATATGCTGCCAACAATCTCTATCCATTGCCTATATGCTGACAACAATCTCTATCCATTGCCTATATGCTGCCAACAATATCTATCCATTGCCTATATGCTGCCAACAATCTCTATCCATTGCCTATATGCTTCCAACAATCTCTATCCATTGCCTATATGCTGCCAACAATCTCTATCCATTGCCTATGTGCTGCCAACAATCTCTATCCATTGCCTATAGGCTGCCAACAATCTCTATCCATTGCCTATATGCTGCCAACAATCTCTATCCATTGCCTATATGCTGCCAACAATCTCTATCCATTGCCTATACGCTGCCAACAATCTCTATCCATTGCCTATACGCTGCCAACAATCTCTATCCATTGCCTATATGCTACCAACAATCTCTATCCATTGCCTATATGCTGCCAACAGTCTCTATCCATTGCCTATACGCTTCCAATAATCTCTATCCATTGCCTATATGCTGCCAACAATCTCTATCCATTGCCTATATGCTGCCAACAATCTCTATCCATTGCCTATATGCTTCCAACAATCTCTATCCATTGCCTATACGCTGCCAACAATCTCTATCCATTGCCTATATGCTGCCAACAATCTCTATCCATTGCCTATATGCTGCCAACAATCTCTATCCATTGCCTATACGCTGCCAACAATCTCTATCCATTGCCTATACGCTGCCAACAATCTCTATCCATTGCCTATATGCTGCCAACAATCTCTATTCATTGCCTATATGCTGCCAACAATCTCTATCCATTGCCTATACGCTGCCAACAATCTCTATCCATTGCCTATACGCTGCCAACAATCTCTATCCATTGCCTATACGCTGCCAACAATCTCTATCCATTGCCTATATGCTGCCAACAATCTCTATCCATTGCCTATATGCTGCCAACAATCTCTATCCATTGCCTCAACCTCTTCAATGCCCAATTGAACTGCCATGATGTAAAGACGTAGGCTATTCTCACATATCTAATAACAAAGTAAAGTCACTTAAGAAGTAACAGATTCAAGCTGGAAAAGCGTAGATTAAAAAAAGAAATAGGGAAAAACTGGTTACAAATAGGGTGGTAAATGATTGGAATGGACTCAGTAGACAGGTAGTTAGTGCGGGGTCATTAGAGAGCTTTAAAAGGAGGCTAGATAAATTTATGGATGAGGATGAAAAGTGGATGTAGGTAGTGTTAAGTAACAGGAACTACCTCGTGTAGGTCTCACGGCTTCTTGTAGCTTCCTTATTTTCTTATGTTCTTATGTTCCAACAATCTCTATCCATTGCCTATACGCTTATAACTATCTCTATCCATTGCCTATATGCTTCCAACTATCTCTATCACTTGTCTTAATCTCTTCAATGCACAATGCTGCTATTAACCCCTTCACACCCAGATCTTTCCTTTGCTATAAAAAAAATTGTATGTTGTCGAGCCATAAAATTAAGAAAAGTCACTTAATATACCAAATTAGTTAGTGGACAAGGATAATAAACAGGTCATGTCTATAAAATATTGCTTGTATGCACTAAAAATCGTCTAATGGCCTACCCAAATTACAATGGAATACGTTCTGGGCCTCAAGGGGTTAAAGACGTAGGTAGGTATACTCTCACATATCTAGTAACACAAAACCTTGCCTCCCAGATGATGGCAGCGATCAAGGTGGGTTCCATCTCACACTCGCGCTTCGCACAACTGGTGGAAATGGCAGAAGAGGACCAGAGGAAGAAAATCACCGTCGACCGCAGTGGTGGTGGACTATAGCAGCGTGTGAAGACCTAGGTGTTCATGTTGGTTAAGTAGATAGGTTCTTGATTTCAAGTTTCAAAGCTTATAAAATGTTGACCATCTAATGTAGCGATGAGAAAATGGACAAATCCTTGTTATTTATATATTTATGTGTATATATTGAGGGATTATAATATATGTTTTTCTTTAAGTAGGGATGAGAGAGAGAGAGAGAGAGAGAGAGAGAGAGAGAGAGAGAGAGAGAGAGAGAGAGAGAGAGAGAGAGAGAGAGAGAGAGAGAGAGAGAGAGAGAGAGAGAGAGAGAGAGAGAGAGAGAGAGAGAGAGAGAGTGTATTAACCTAGTTCAATATTTTATAATTGTTACAATACAGAGGTTATCTAGATGCAAGTATTCATGCTGTATTTACTATATTCATGAGGAAACATTTTAAACGAGAGTAGCTTACTGGAAGAAATACAAGACAGATTGGATGATGTGCTAATGTTCTGATCCAAGGATAGATACAGTGAGCTGATTGTAGATGTTAGAGGGATACAATAAAGGAGATGTAGGAAAAGTTCTTATGGCTAGTAAACAGGGTAGAACAAGAAGTAACCGATTCAAACTGGAAAAGCGTAGATTTAAAAAAGAAATAGCCTTTTGTAGCTTCCTTATGCTATTATATTCTTAGTAAGGAAAAGGGAAGTAAAGATAGTAAGGAAAGATTACCACCATAAAGATTTATTCCAATAGATAAGAGAGATTGTAAAGATAAGCACATTCAGAGGGGGAAAATTCATGCAAGTATTTGATTCCAGAAACATGAAAATAGAGACAATTTCGTAGATTTCAGTAACTTTACATGTAGAAAGTAATGGTAAAAACTGATATGCAGAATACATAGCTCTGTGAATGCTATAAGCAAAACTTCTTCTTCTTCTGCTTCTTCATAAGTTAACCACCAGTCCATCTCTCCCTTTACTACTTCTTACTGGACTGGCATTTATATCAACTTATCACGATGAAAGTCACTGGTAAATTAGATACAAAGAATACAAAGGAAATAGAGGCAATTTCATAGATTTCAGTAACTTTACATGTAGAAAGTATTGGTAAAATCTTATATGCAGAATACATCGTCTCTGTGAATGCCATAAGATTAACCACCAGTCCATTTCTCCCTTCTTATTACTGGACTGGCATTTGTATCAACTCATCACGATGAAAGCTACTGGTAAATTAGATATAACAAAATGTATCAGTATATTCCTTGTCTCACTGGTTGATAAATTTCCAGATGAACACCAAACTTCCTTTGGTGGACGAAACAATTTTTTTTCTGGTAAGTTTTGATGTGTTTTGTATTAATCTGCTAAATGTTTCTGTTGCAAATCCCTTTTTTTTTTTGTGTGTGTGTTTTTGCAACAAAAATGACAAAAAACCAAATTGAACCTAACCAAACCTATACCTAACCTAACTTAACCTTTAAAAAAAAAATAATAATTGCGACAGGAATTGTTTGCAGATTAATTCAAAACTCACCAGAAAAAAAATTGTTGCGTTCACCAAAGTGAATTCGGTGTTCATCTGGAATACTATCCTCTGCTTTGTCACTTCTTCCTGTGTTCGTCAGTATTAAGGTAACTCTGTAGTACAAAGATTTCAAAACACGGAAATTAATGTGATGAAGCCATGAGAGGAAGAGTAAATATGTGCGATTGATTACCGTCAATAACACTATAGTCGCCACTGCACTAATGTCGCCAGGCGTCATATATTACGAATTTAAGCATCACTACAGA
The DNA here is from genome assembly GCA_016584305.1 of Chionoecetes opilio. Taxonomy (NCBI): domain Eukaryota; kingdom Metazoa; phylum Arthropoda; class Malacostraca; order Decapoda; family Majidae; genus Chionoecetes; species Chionoecetes opilio. Next base: position 130,717 of record JACEEZ010023443.1, on the reverse strand, counting down.
ATTGTATGTGCCACTAAAGAGGCATGCACAGTAGTATATATTATGTGCCTGTCTTCAGTGGCACATACAAGTCTGTAGTGATGCTAAAATTCGTAATATTTAGCGCCTGGCGACATTAGTGCAGTGGCGGCTATAGTGTTATTGACGGTAAGACTATACCACCAATTTAAGTTGATAATTAGGTTAGGCATTACCATTGTCAGCATTCTGTCTATGTATCTTAATCTTTATTGAATCATTTATCGAAAGTTTTTGCTTTTATTTGATACATAACCTTTCATTTGGAAGTAAACGTTCATGCATTGTCAGCCATGTTACTGGGGTTCAGCAAACGTTCATGCATTGTCAGCCATATATTATTGGGGCTCAGCAAACGTTCTAGCATTGTCAGCCATGTTACTGGGGCTCAGCAAACGTTCATGCATTGTCAGCCATATATTATTGGGGCTCAGCAAACGTTCTAGCATTGTCAGCCATGTTACTGGGGCTCAGCAAACGTTCATGCATTGTCAGCCATGTTACTGGGGTTCAGCAAACGTTCATGCATTGTCAGCCATGTTATTGGGGCTCAGCAAACGTTCATGCATTGTCAGCCATGTTACTGGGGTTCAGCAAACGTTCATGCATTGTCAGTCATGTTACTGGGGCTCAGCAAACGTTCACGCATTGTCAGCCATGTTACTGGGGCTCAGCAAACGTTCATGCATTGTCAGCCATGTTACTGGGGCTCAGCAAACGTTCATGCATTGTCAGCCATGTTACTGGGGTTCAGCAAACGTTCACGCATTGTCAGCCATGTTACTGGGGTTCAGCAAACGTTCATGCATTGTCAGCCATGTTATTGGAGCTCAGCAAAAGTTCATGCATTGTCAGCCATGTTATTGGGGCTCAGCAAACGTTCATGCATTGTCAGCCATGTTATTGGGCTCAGCAAAAGTTCATGCATTGTCACCATGTTATTGGGGCTCAGCAACGTTCATGCATTGTCAGCCATGTTATGGGGTTTCAGCAAACGTTCATGCATTGTCAGCCATGTTATTGGGGCTCAGCAAACGTTCATGCATTGTCAGCCATGTTATTGGGGCTCAGCAAACGTTCATGCATTGTCAGCCATGTTATTGGGGCTCAGCAAACGTTCATGCATTGTCAGCCATGTTATTGGGGCTCAGCAAACGTTCATGCATTGTCAGCCATGTTACTGGGGTTCAGCAAACGTTCATGCATTGTCAGCCATGTTATTGGGGCTCAGCAAACGTTCATGCATTGTCAGCCATGTTACTGGGGTTCAGCAAACGTTCATGCATTGTCAGCCATGTTATTGGGGCTCAGCAAACGTTCATGCATTGTCAGCCATGTTATTGGGGCTCAGCCATATACGTGAATATAATAGAGGCTGTTATATAAAGCTTATTTCAATGTTCAAGTTCAAGTTCATGTCCCCTTGAGGCCCAGAACGTAATTTTCATATTAATCTGGGTACCGTTAGACCATTTTTAGTGAATATAAGAAATATTTTATAGATATGACCTGTTTAGTATCCTTGTCTACTGGCTAATTTGGTATTTTCAGTTCCTTTTGTAATGTTATGGCTCCACAACAGACAATTTTTTTTATAGCAAATTAAGGCCTCTTCCATTTGCGACATTTCAAGAACCAGTTCACGAACCCAAGAGTTCAGGCGTTCCATTTGCGCACGAAAACCTGGGTCCGAGGCGACGCACGTAGTGACTCAGCAAAACCCTTGAACTTTCTCTACTCACATTGAGAGGTGGGTAGCTTGGGTAGAGTTTTCAGTTCATAACAAACAATGGTCGCCTTGGGCCCTATTTCTCTTATCGTGAAGGGTTTTCCGCATGCACGAGTCGGAGAGGATGTCAGACGGCATAAAAGAGGCATACATGGCTGGTGGAGGCCATGCTTTCCCGCGACCTTAAACTTGATATGATCCCTTCACATAGTAGCTAGCTGAGTTATATCTCTCGTTATCTCTCTCTCTCTCTCGTTATCTCTCGTTATCTCTCGCTATCTCTCTCTCTTGTTATCTCTCTCGTTATCTCTCTCTCTCGTTATCTCTCTCTCGTTATCTCTCTCGTTATCTCTCTCTCTCGTTATCTCTCTCTCGTTATCTCTCTCTCTCGTTATCTCTCTCTCTCTCTCTCGTTATCTCTCTCTCGTTATCTCTCTCTCGTTATCTCTCTCGTTATCTCTCTCTCGTTATCTCTCTCTCGTTATCTCTCTCTCGTTATCTCTCTCTTGTTATATCTCTCTCTCTCGTTATCTCTCGTTATCTCTCTCTCTCGTTATCTCTCTCTCTCGTTATCTCTCTCTCTCTCTCTCTCTCTCTCTCTCTCTCTCTCTCTCTCTCTCTCTCTCTCTCTCTCTCTCTCTCTCTCTCTCTCTCTCTCTCTCTCTCTCTCTCTCTCTCTCTCTCTCTCTCTCTTAAATTGCCTCGCCAGCTGAGTATGTTTGTAAACAAAAAACGGGGTTTTTGCGTTCCATTTGTGACACGCGAACCCAACCCTGAACCCAGAACCCAACCCTGAACTGAAAGAACTGGTTCATGCAACTTGGGCACAAATGGAAGAGGCCTTAGAAGATCTGGGCGTGAAAGGGTTAAAGTGCTAATATCACAGACAGTCAAGAAATGTATCCATTGCAGGGTTTTCCAAGGTGTGTGATGCCCTTCTAATAGTACGACCATTACCGTAGATAACAGTGAAGTCGCCACCTGCAGTGAAGTCGAATATTACGAATTATAGCATCACTACTGATTTTTATGTGCCACTGAAGATGTTACACAGTAGTTTATATCATGACTGTATAATCTACCCTGTTTCAGCGTTGTTTTACGCTTTGTATCTGCAAGTATAACTGTTGCGCATTTTGCATCTCACGTTTTTCTTCGCGCCATGACAGACAGTAAACAGTAGCCTTTCGGGCGGCAGGACACAGACTTGCCAGATCTTTCAAACTTGAATAGAATTTATTTTCACGTTGGCAGAGGAATTTTTATATATCCAAGCATCTTCCGCAGCTAATATATATAGAGACTTGTTTTACTTTACCTCTAATTTCCCTGAATTCCCCAGAGTGGCGACTCAACTGTTGGGTTAAAATACTAGCTGGCGACTTTACTGTAGTAGGTATAGTGAGGTCGCCACTCGGTTTTATTTTTGTCATTTGTTCATTTATAGCCCTACTATGACACAGATGAAGACACAAAATGACACAGACTTTCCAAATAGACCCTTCTAACTTTCCTGAAATCATGGATGTAGAAATGTAAGTATTAACGCCACCACACGTATGTAAATAACAAAGAAACGTAGAACTGGCGACTTCACTGTTATCTACGGTACCACTACCGTCAATAACAGTATAGTCGCCACTGCACTAATGTCGCCAGGCGTATTTTTCAGGCGAATATTACGAATTATAGCATCACTGCAGACTTGTATGTGTCACTGAAGACACGTACATAATATAAACTACTGTACATGCCTCTTTAATGACACATACAAATCTGTAGTGATGCCAAAATTGGTAATATATGGCGCCTGGCGACATTAGTGCGGTGGCGACTATAGTGTTGTTGACGGTACATGCATTCAACAAGTTACTGAATGGTTTTAGCTACTCCCGTATTCTCTCATTCTGCGTAATTCATGCTGTTTTAAAGTAAGGTGATAAAAGATTACTAAAGATGAATCCAATATCATTTATAATATAGACACTTTCATTACATGCTTTGTAATTATAGTTGTATACAGTGAATATTGTTCTCTCCTTATTACCTTATGACAAGAAAATGCATGAGAAGGAAGGTATGGTATGTAACAATGTAACAATATACGTATTGTACTTATTTACTTACTACCGTCAATAACACTATAATTTTACTCTCTCTCTCTCTCTCTCTCTCTCTCTCTCTCTCTCTCTCTCTCTCTCTCCTCTCTCTCTCTCTCTCTCTCTCTCTCTCTCTCTCTCTCTCTCTCTCTCTCTCTCTCTCTCTCTCTCTCTCTCTCTCTCTCTCTCTCTCTCTCTCTCTCTCTCTCTCTCTCTCTCTCTCTCTCTCTCTCTCTCTCTCTCTCTCTCTCCACATCACAGCTTATGCTTAGATTGAAACTCAGCCATGGCATACCTGCATGTATAACTCAAAACTATCAGCAGTGATATATTTAAAGTTTGTTCATATGTACAGTACGGTAAGTGGGTGACATAAAAAAATAAAATGCGGAGTCTATTGGGGTCTTTAAAAGGAGTCTGGTTAAATTTATGGATGGGGAAGAGAGGTGGATATAGGTAGAGTTAAGTAACAGGAACTACCTCGTGTACGTCTCACGGCCTCTTGGAGCTTCCTTATTTACTTATGTTCTTATTATGTAAAAAATGGGAGTGGGTACCTAAGACGGAATTTGCAACATAACCAAAATGTAGGGGTAAAGATATTAAAAGAAAGATTACTTATAACACCCACTGATTATCTGATAAAAGGATTGGCCAAGTACAAAAGAAAGAGTAACGAAAAGCCCACTAACGTAGATAACACTATAGTCGCCAGTCACTTGCCACTGCACTAATATCGCCAGGCACAATATATTACGAATTTTAGCATCATTACAGACTTTTATGTGCCACTGAAGAGACATGCACAGTAGTTTATATTATGTACATCACACTACATGTCTTCAGTGGCACATAAAAGTCTGTAGTGATGCTAAATTTCGTAATATATTGTGCCTGGCGACATTAGTGCAGTGGCGAGTGACTGGCGACTTTAGTGTTATCTACGGTACCAACATTAGCGACCGTATTAACAGGAGACTTCAGAAATCAGGTAAATTAACTTGAAACATTGGAAATTAGTGACCTTTTTAACTGGAAACCTCAGAAATTAGTGACCTCTTTAACTGGAAACCTCAGAAATTAGTGACCTTTTTAACTGGAAACCTCAGAAATCGGCGACTTTATTAACTGGTAACCTCGGAGTACGGAAATTAGTGATCTTTTGGACTGGAAACCTCAGAATTTAGCGACCGTAGCTGCCAGTCCCCATAAAGGAGACGGTCCCGTTACTCCAAAAATTACACAAAAATTAAATAGTGACAAAATGACCTTGCTTAATATTGAGTTTTTTTAATATTGAGTTTTTTTAATATTGAATTTTCTTTATTTATAGCAAAGGGTGGTGGATCAATTTAGGTCAGATATAGATAGAAAGAATGTAAGAAATATAGAAAAAATGAATTTGAATGCGAGAGAGAAAGAAAAAATGAATAAATGAACAAGAGAAAGAAAGGATGAAATGTATGAATAAGTTAATAAATGAAGAAAAAAGGAGTAAGAACACACACACACACACACACACACACACACACACACTCCGTGTGTGTGTGTGTAGGGGAACTCCGTAGTGTAAGGGTTAGCACGCTCGGCTCACAACCGAGAAGTCCCGGGTTCGATCCCCGGGCGGAGCGAAGACAGACTGGCGGTCTTCTTAAAACCCGAGCCCCTGTCCACCCAGCAGTGAATGGGTACCGGGTGTTAGCCGGGGGCTGGCACCCCCCTCCCGGGGTGGTGGCTTAGGCCAACACTATAAGGAGGAATGATAAAATGAAAAATTAAATTTGATATGGAGACGGGGCCTGAGCGTTGCTCAGGCCCTGTAAAATACAACTAGATGAATACAACTAGATGAATACAACTAGATGAATACACACACACACACACACACGGGTTACGGGTACTCCGTGGTGTAGACGGGTACTCCGTGGTGTAGAGGAAGCACGCTCGGTTCACAACCGAGAAGTCCCGGGTTCGATCCCCGGGAGGAGCGGAAACAGATGGGTTGTTTCCTTAAAACCCGAGCCCCAGTCCACCCAGCAGTGAATGGGTACCGGGTGTAAGCCGGGGTTTGTGATCTGCTCTCCGGGGTGCTGGCTTCGGCCAACACAAAAAAAAAAAGCACTAAGGATGAATGTTAAAAATGTTGATATGAAGACGGGGCCACACGAGCATTGCTCTGGCCCTGTAAAATACAACTACGTAGATGAATACAGCTACTAGATGAATACACATCTATTTCAAACTTCCCGCGGTACACATTCGAAACTTTCTCAAAAAATAATAACAATACTGAAACCTTACACATATTGAATTAAGATCCACAAAAACTTCATAAATAATTACACTATTCATTCAACACTTGAAAAACATGAGTAAACATGAATGATAAAAAAAGTTGTGAATGTTTTTGTTTTAACATGAGTGCGAGTGAAGTGTTGTCGTGGCCATGTTGAGGGAAAGTTATTAGTGGCAGATTTCGGTGCACTGAGCATTACTAGCAAACCCTTCACGCCCGCACGCCTACACAACGCCTCTGTAAAGGGACCAGGCAAGATGCTGAACATGTGGAAAGTACGAGAACTGACGGAGAAAGTGTGAGTAGTAGTGTGTGTGTGTGTGTGTGTGTGTGTGTTGCCTCAGCTGATTACCTAATTTCTGTGGTGTTGTGGTGGTGGTGTGGTGGGCGTGGTGGTGATGATGGGGTGGTGGCGTGGGTGTGGTGGTGGTGGTGGGTATGGTTGTGGTGGTGATGGTGGTGGTGTGTGAGGCTGAGAGCTTGAAAAGTCATGATGAGTTTGCCATTTATTTTCCTAGTTTTGGTAAAATTCTAGAGTCTTGCCGTCCTTGGTTATAATGGATGAGAACTGCGCGCTCGCTACCGACCTTAATACTCACGTTTTCTGTATTATTTTGTACTCGGTATAATAATACTGTGCAGTACTAATCTACTTCTGCGTAAACTTCAAACTTGTATACATATTGCAATATTTTTATAGTTGTCTATAGCGCACACAGACACTTCCTTCCTCTTCCTCGACTACTATTTCAACACTGACTGACTCAGATTGAGTGTTGATAAAGCACCAAATTTTGGCTAGGAAAAAGGAATCGGTCTCGAAAAGGACCGCGCAGTCCTCTTCCATTTTTACCGGCGTGAGCCCCGTACCGCCGCGACTGCAGGTACGGCAGGGGTATATAGTGGTCCATAACAAACTACTCTCGGGCACGCGGGACTCGAACCTGGGATCAGCTCGTCGATATTGACCCTGGGTACGTCTCAGTAGTATTCAGCGGGAGACACTTGACGAAAGCACGTCAAAATGTACCATTTACCTCCATCGAAATAAGGTGTGTCATTTATTTCAGGGAGAATATTACGCTGAAAGGCTAATATGGCGGCAATGGCCTATATTTATCACTAACAATACTCCTATTGTCACTAATATGCCATAAATAAGGTATTTAATGGTAAATATCACCTTATTTCCGATTAAATACGTCTATATAACGATAATAAACAGTAAACAGGGCCGCCCAGTTGGTTCCTGAACGCTGATAGGCTGAGAGATATAGCCAGGCTTCTGATAGGCTGTTGGGAATACTAGCCTTGCTGCCAAGTTACGAGGTGCCAATTACGCATTTTAAAACTAATAATAACTTTTTTATTAGTGCAGCGATATAGGATTGCATAGTCTTATTGAAAACCCCAGCTTTTTTTATGATTTTAAATAAAAGGTCTCCGAGTTTTAAGGCCTTCGTAAAAGAAATATGACTCAATCAGTTAGTAACACCGTACAATATACCAATATTTTGTTGATTATTCTTATTTTACACTAAATATTGGGGGACTTTTGTGTTTTTTAATATATTTCGATATTTCCGCACCGTTTTATGTATTAATCACTCGCTTGGTGGCTGTAATTTTTTTTATTTGTCTGAAGGGATTTTTGTTATACTGTAACGTTAACCTTATCCTCTCTTCTTTATGAGCTGTGAGGTTATTTGTGTGTAATTAGCTATGCCTACAGTCGCAGTGTGTTTGTGTGTGTCTATGTGACGTGTTTTTCACGTACTTAGTGAAGAAATGCGGCTGACTCAGTGGTTTAAGGACTCAAATTATCGAAAAAACAAAACATTTTTTCCTCCTTTGTTTCAACTTTAAACTAGGATCTGTTACTGTTTATAAGATACACACATCATATACTATTTGCTCATATTTTTTCACGAAGTATAAGGGCTTCGTTAAAAAGTCGATTTTTGTTGTGTTGAATTTGAATTTTTTTGGCAATATTTTGAAACGCAATATTTAATTAATTCTTCGTTAGTTTATTGGTTTCTTAGGCTTATTGTATCCTATTTATCAATTACTTACTATATCCATATTAATTCATTCATTATTTAATGTATTTCATGTTATTGAGATTAATGATGGGAAAACGGGCCGGGAGGCAGGGCGCTGGGCAGCCGCCGGCCAGTGACGTCACACATCCATGACTCATTGCTTACAAGTTGGGGCCGCCAGGGGATCATTATACAGTAAAAGCCTTATAACTCGGCACGATAGGGGCTCTGGCCCTTGACGAGTTATTCAATGTGCCGAGTTATGCAATGTCCTCCTCTGATAGGGGTATAAAAAAAATAAAAAAAATACAGTACTGTAAAAGCATAAAAACTACACCTACCAATGAACGGGTAGAATGTGCTGGATTTGATATCAAACTCGGCACAAATAGCACGCATGGACGCACCTGCATCCATCCTTGCCAGCACTTTCACCTTTTTCTGCAGGCTCAGGGCCTCAGGCTTTTCAATTTCATTCCCTTCCTGCTGGAGACACCCTTGCGTGATGGAGCTGACATCTTGATATACAGTACTGTATGATGTAATCCCAAAACACGTAAAATAGATGGCAAATTAAAGCAAAGGTCAGGAACCAGTGCGTAGGCTGAGCCGTGTTTTTGTCGTCCAAGCACCGTCTTGGATTACGAATCCCAATCCAATAACACTTGCTGAAATGTGTGTTATACTACTTTGTGATATTGTTTGCAATGTTTTGCATTGATTATTATTTCGGCTCCTACCAAGCTTGTTGTGTTTTTGAAGCAGAAACCAATCCTTTTTCAATTTCGACAAAAAACGGAATTCGTATCCAAGACGGTGCTTTGACAACATAAACACGGCTCAGCTGACAGCCTACACGCTCGTTCCCGACCTTTGCTTTACTTTGCCACCTATTTTACGTGTTTTGGGATTACATCATACAGTACTGTATTTCAAGATGTCAGCTCCATCACGCAAGGGTGTCTCCAGCAGGAAGGGAATGAAATTGAAAAGCCTGAGCCTGCAGGAAAAGATCAAAAGGACAAAAATACGACTTTATGCGACTGACGATATGCCGAGTGTAAGCGAAGAGATGCAGTTACAGTATAACATCAATATGCCGAGATACCTTATTTTTTGCCGACTTTCTGTTTACATGTTCACACAAGAGGTTGTGAGGGCATGATATGCCGAGTGAAAACCATGAGATGCAGTTTAGGTGAGGCAGTAGCAGAGTGGTTAGCGTCACCGGGTGGCGTTCTCGAAGACCCGAGTTCGATCCCGAGTGAGACCCATAAATCCACTTGAAATCTTTCTGCACCGTCGAGTGGCCTAAGAACACCCACATGCCCTGTCCATTAACTCCACCTTCGACTGTGAGTGCATGGGAGGACACAGGGGGTGGCATGAGCCTCTAATCACAGGCGTCAGTCCAGGGCCGGATTAAGGGGGGGGGATACCGGGGCTTTACCCCCAGGGCCCCCACCATATGTATATTAGCTTTAAGCAGTAATATTAAAAAAATTGGCAAGTTACAAAACCAAAACATATTTGCCTGTCTCTGTTTCATCCTTGGCCTCAAAATACCCACAAAAGTGCTTAATTTTCGGGCGAATATAGGGCCCCCACAAAAGCTGAGCCCCAGGGCCCCCACAGCTCTTGATCCGGCCCTGGGCGTCACTATAACAATCCTGCCTGCGCCACCACGGGCGAGGGCCAACCATCACAGCCCTCGAGTGAGCCTCAATGTCGAAACCCGAAAATAGGTGTTTTCCATAAGGGGGCGGGGCGTAGGCCAAAAAACAAGGGGGGAAGGGGGGGCTAAGAGAGTAAGGAGGTATTATTAATATGGTATCATATGGTAGAATTCTAGCGTCCTTTCCCGCCCTTATTATTGGGTTTTTTCCTCCCGACCTAAAAAAAAAAAAAAGGTCTCCCAGCCTCTTGTAGCTTTCTTATTTTCTTATGTTCTTCTTATGTTGTTGTTTTCAGCACCAACATGGTCATGAACTACACTGAGGTGGAGGCCAAGGTGCGGGAAGCCACCAACGATGAAGCCTGGGGACCTACAGGTGAGCTCATTGACGCCAGCTGTTATCTCTCAGAAACACTGATTATTAATTCTTCTTTCTGTGTGTTTATGACAGTTGTTGGAGATTAACTGAGTCTGAGTTGCGAGATTAACTGTTGCTTAGCCTTTAATAACTCGCAAGCGTAGTTCATTATCTATTTCTTGAGTGTGTTTCCCCCTATTGTAGCACAGTACGTTCTTAGAGGTGTCCCGTCCTTCCATAGGCCCCCAGATGCAAGACTTTGATATGTGTGGCGATGAAATGTGCGAGATTGACGGTTGCTCTGCCTTTGTTTATTCACAAGTGCGTTTCATTGTGTTTTTCTAGAGCATTTTTTTCTTCTTATAGTAGCGATATGTTGTTATTATAGAAGTGTTCTGTTGCTCGGGCTTTATTTATTCACAAGTGCGGTTTATTGTGTGTTTCCAGAGGTTTTTTTTCTCATAGTAGCTGTATGTTTTTGTTATTATAGTATAGTAGTAGTATTGTTAGTATAGTATAATATGTTGTTATTATAGAAGCATCCCATCCCTCCACAGGTCCCCAGATGCTAGAACTAGCACAGTCCACATTCTACTACGAACAGTTTCCCGAGGTGATGGGAATGCTGTGGAAGAGGATGCTGCAGGACAACCGTGCAGCGTGGCGCCGCACCTACAAGTCACTGCTGCTGCTCAACTACCTGGTGCGGAACGGCTCCGAGCGGGTCGTTACCTCCGCCCGGGAACACATCTACGACTTACGGACCTTAGAGAACTTCAAATACATGGATGAACACGGGAAGGATCAGGGACTTAATATTAGGTAGGATGCACGGAAGGATTGGTAAATTTTCAGAAGAACACCGAACTTCCTATGGTGGACGAAACCATTTTTTTCTGGTGAGTTTTGATGTGTTTTAAATTAATCTGCTAACCGTTTCTGTCGCAAATCTTTTTTTTTTTTTTGTGTGTGTGTGTGTGTGTGTGATTTGCAACAAAAATGACAACAACAAAAATTGAACTTAACCGAACCTATACCAAACCTAACCTTTACCTAACTATAAAAAAATATATATATAGGTAGGTATATAAAAAATGCGACAGAAACGGTTAGCAGATTAATTCAAAAAACACTTCAAAACTCACCCCAAAAAAATTGTTTCCTCCACCAAAGTGAATTTGGTGTTCATCTGGAATAATAGAGGAGAGTGGGGCAGGTTGCATCGAGGGTAGGTTGCATCATTGCCTCTAACTCGCATTAACTTTTTATATTATTATTATTGTTGTAGTTGTAGTAGTTTATTGTAGTAGTAGTATTAAGACGATGTATGTGTGATAACATGCGAGTTAAGAGGCAATGATGCAACCTACCCTCTAATAAAGGGCCTCTATGCAACCTGCCCCGCTCTCCCCTACCGGAGGATTTGTGCACAGTCTACTTATACTCTCTTCTATTTGCCTTTTCTCTGCACCCATTGCATGCCTTGTTTATTTATCTTTTGTCTTTTCTTAGTCTCTTTTATTTATTTATTTTGATATTCTAACCTATTAACACAAAGACATCATTCAAAGAGATTGTATAAGATGCCATTTTATTTATGAAATTGGTATATGTGATTTTTTAGTTAGAATATCATGCATTTTTCTTAGTATTGGACATGAATACCTGACTTCTCATAGATATTCATTCTAGCTAGATTCTTTTCAGAGCCAATAAACCTGTCATACAGTTATGTGATACCTGTATGTTTGTTTTCTCTAATGTTTATGTGTGATATAATAATAAAAATAATAATTCTGTTTTCACCCGAAGGCATACAGGTCAAAAAGAAAAAGAAAACAATAACATAATATACATACATGAGGAAATGAACTTAAGTGCTAAACCATATACAGTAAAACCTCTCGTATTCGAACCCTCATTATTCGGACTTTGACATTATTCGGAAGGGGTCGAAATTTCCTAGCTATATATTCACCTACATTTTTTTTTTTTTTTTTTTTTTAGGGGTCAAAATTTCCTAGCTAAAATATTGACCTATATATATATATTTCCTTTTTTTTCTTCTTTTTTTTGCATATCCCCCCATTATTCGGATCCTTGCATTACTCGGATCACTCCTTGGCCCAATTAGTCCGAATATGAGAGGGTTTACTGTAAATTGATATGTTTTCCTGTCAGTGAATGATGGCAATATTTTCACATTTTCAGGGTTAAAGCAAAGGACCTCATTGATTTCATACAAGATGACAACAGACTAAGAGAAGAACGCAAAAAGGCGAAGAAAAACAAAGACAAATATGTTGGCGTGTCCTCGGACTCCATGGGTTTCCGCAGCTCCAGCCACAGTGAGTTGCCGGCCATTCTGAAGTGTTGTTTTCAGTGTTGTTGTTATACATAAGAAATTAAGGAAGCTACAAGAGGCCGTGAGACCTACACGAGGTAGTTCCTGTTACTTAACACTACCTACATCCACCTTTCATTCCCATCCATAAATTTATCCAGCCTCCTATTAATGGTCTCTAATGACTCCGCACTAACTACCTGACAGGTGAGTCCATTCCAATCATTTACCACTCTATTTGTGAACCAGTTTTTCCCTGTTTCTTTTTTAAATCTACACTTTTCCAGCTTGAATCCGTTACTTCTTGTTCTACCCTGGTTAATAGCCGTAAGAACTTTTCCTACCTCTCCTTTATTAAATCCCAAAAGCAAGTGTAATAGTTGGACCGGCTTAAACTGGCAGTCCAGGTGGAGTCGTCTGAGGCCTCCAGCTGTGTAATATTGATGTTAACAGTGTATCAATATGTTTATTTCTCTATTGTGATGCCTTTTATAAAAATCACAAAAGTTAAGCTCAATTATTTTCAATATATGGCAATAGCGCATTCCTGAGCTCAGACCCAGACCGCTAGTTTAAGCCGGTCCGACTATAGTAGCTTACTAGTATTATATTTCTGTGTCCTGTTTCCATGTAATTGAGAGGTCCAAGATTTGAACCCCTGCTAATGTTCATCCATTTTTTTAACGTATCACTAAACATGCCAACACAGGGTGATTATCATATTTAACTGTGTGTCTAATTGTCCTTTGTAATTGTCAGTAATCACAGCCAATCATAGACTTGAAGGGAAGAAGGAAAACATTTCACAATAAGAAGAGAAAAAGAATTGTTAAGAATTATCAAAAACTCCCCCCATGGAAGCAGTCAGTCTAGATTCATCAGATATATTCCACAAATCTAGTTTATAATTATCCTACAGTAAAACCTCTCATATTCGGACTAATTGGGCCAAGGAGTGGTCCGAGTAATGCAAGGATCTGAATAATGGGGGGATTATATGTGGGGGGGATATGAAAAAAAAAAAAAAAATTGTAGGTGTATGTAGCTAGGAAATTTCGACCCCTAAAAATTTTTTTAGAAAAAAAACATCATAGGTGTATATATAGCTAGGAAATTTCCACCTCAAAAAAAAAAATTATAATAATTCTAGGTGTATATAAATTATATAGCTAGGAAATTTTGACCCCTAAAAAAAAGAAAAAAAAGGAGGAGGTCTGAATAATGTCAAAGTCCGAATAATGAGGGTCCGAATACGAGAGGTTTTACTGTATATCTGTGTTGAATGAGTGCGTGTACGTTACCGGCATTTCAGGTGACTGGGAAAACTGGGGAAGCAGCAGAAGAAAAGAGGAATCTGACTTTGGCAATAGATTTGAGGACTCTCCAAACATCAGGTAGGTGACGGGGTGTTCATTAAACCCTTGAGGCCCAGAACGTAATTTCCATTGTAATTTGGCTGCCATTAGACAATTTTTAGTGAATATCAGTAATATATTATAGACATGACCTGTTTAGTATCCTTGTCCACTAACTAATTTGGTATATTCAGTTACTTTTCTTTATTTTATGGCTAACAACATAATTTTTTTTATAGCAAAAGAAAGATCTGGGTGTGAAGGGGTTAAGGGTATCATTACATTGGGTTTCATAAGTCATGCTCACTATGTTGTTTGTGAAAAGAGACATTTTGCATGTTTACATATGCGGTGATGCTCTGACCTCCTCCTCCTGCTCCTCATGTTCCTTCTCCTTCTATTTCTCTATCATATTTTAACATTTCTGGTAACTTAAGTACGAGTATATGTACGACAATAGAGTATAGAGAGTATAAGTTGTTTATGATGCCCGACCCACAGTGGGGATGAGATCAAAGAGACTTTGCATTTTTACGCTATAGCGGCGTTGCTCTGACCTCCTCCTCCTCCTCCTCCTTTATTTCTCTATCATATTCTAACATTTCTGGTAACTTAAGTACAAGTATAAGTACGAGAATAGGGTATATAAGTTGTTTATGATGCCCATACACAGTGGGGATGAGATAGAGGAACCGGTGGACCCTGTGAATGAGTACCGGGACGAGGAGACCAGCCCTGAGTCTACCCGGCAAGCCTCCTCCCCGGCCATCCCCACCATCACCGCCAAAGCGGCGCCGCCACAGAAAAAGTCCTCGAAACCGTCAAAAATGGTGGATTTAGGGGCCGCCGCTACCTTCGGCAAGGACTTATCTTCCCCGCAGGTCAGTGCCGGGAACATGGGAAGCAGATCTTTGTACCTGTTAGAAGGGATCCTTTTATATTTACTTGCTTTTGGGATTTAATAAAGGAGAGGTAGGAAAAGTTCTTACGGCTATTAAACCAGGGTAGAACAAGAAGTAACGGATTCAAGCTGGAAAAGTGTAGATTTAAAAAAGAAATAGGGAAAAACTGGTTCACAAATAGAGTGGACTCAGCTGTCAGGTAGTTAGTGCGGAGTCATTAGAGAGCTTTAATAGGAGGCTGGATAAATTCATGGATGGGAATGAAAGGTGGATGTAGGTAGTGTTAAGTAACAGGAACTACCTCGTGACGGCCTCTTGTAGCTTCCTTAATTTCTTATGTTCATGTATGTAGCTGTAGATTACACTTAACGTATAGGTGACTGAGACTGGGGTAACTTCGGTAACTTATAATTAAGAGGTAAAAAAGTGTACAATCGGGCAGAAAAAGTAACGGAAACTTTCAATGGTGTGCTGCAGAAAATCTCTTTGAAATCACCCTCCTATTTTAGTCTTTCAAAGAGCAATTACAGATGGGCTGGAAACATGTAATCACACACACATACACCTTAGTTATTATCTCAAATTACCCTTGAGAAAACTACTACTAAAACTACTTAACTAAAAACATTGACTAAATTACTAAAACTAGGTACTAAAAACATTTGAATTCTGATGTAAACTGGCAGAACTATTAGTCACACACACATATATCTATACCAATTAAGAATTCTATCATGCTTATGTCTTTGTATGTGTTTACGTCTTTACGGTTATATTTTCTAATGTATCTTATGGTCTTTCTGATGAATAAAACTTTACACCAGCCGTCAGCCACCGCCACCACCACCATCACCACCAATCCTCTCAACAACAACAACAACACCAGTAACAACAACAACAACCTTCTCGAGGACCTCTTCGGGAGCGCCACCAGCAACGGCACGAGCAGCCCCTCCAAACCTCCCCCTCCAAGTGCCGTCGAGGATGACTTTGATCCGAGGGCTGGGGAAAGCAGCGTAGAGGCCAAGGCACAGTTCGGGAATTTTGCGGCGGCCTTTGACAGCGAGGCGCCAACATCCAAACCGTGAGTCTCCTTGTCCTGGTGCATGTTTGTCATAGGAAATTCATGTCTATAAACTCTTTTTGTACTATACAGTAAAACCTCTCTTATTCGGACCCTCATTATTCGGACCTTCTTTTTTTTAAATTTTTTTTAGGGGGTCGAAATTTCCTGGCTACATATATACAGTACATTAAACTCTTAGATTTTTTTTTTTTTTTTTTTTTTTTTTTTTTTTTTTTTCCTATCCCCCCATATATAATCCCCCCATTATTCGGATCCTTGCATTACTTGGACCACTCCTTGGCCCAATTAGTCCGAATATGAGAGGTTTTACTGTAGTCTATTTTTTTTAACGAGGCGAAAATTCCATTCTATCTTAACCCTTTGAGGCCCAGAACTTAATTTCCATTGTACTTTGGGAATACCATAAGACGATTTTTTTTTTAATATAAGCAAGATTTTATAGATATGACCTATTTAGTATCCTTGTTCACTGGCTGATTTGGTATATTAAGCTATTTTTCGAAATTTTATGGCTAACAACAGACTATTTTATATATTAATGGAAAGATCTGGGCGTGAAGGGGTTAAGGTCTCGTGCTTAAGACTATGCCTATGTTTACCTGATAATATGGTTAACTATGATAAAATACAGCTGAAATTTAGAAAAACCATACTATTCCCTTCTCCTGGCATCAAATATCAGTCAGTAAGCAGCAAGGGGTCAGGATTTTTCACCTCGTTAAAATAAACGAGTATAGTTGGTATATTATATTTGATTTGAGATAGTTGGAAGGATATCATCTATACCCTTATAAGACATTATGGGAAAATCTGACGTTAAACAGAAAGATGATGATGATGTTATAGATGTTTTCTAACTTTTCTTTATGAACAATTTGTGCCTATTTTTTTCCCCAGGGACAGCAACTTTGCAGATTTCTCCTCGTTCCCTCCAGAAGGTGCCGGCCAGGGGGGTGAGTAGCCTGTTTGACCTCCCTTGTGTGTGTTGCTGTATTGCTTCTACCTTTGTATGTAGTCCTTCGTAAACCTGTATGCAAACAGTAACTATTATTTTTGTATCTCACCATGTTTTGTAGCCTAAGTTTTGTGTAAAGGTATGTATACAAATAGCTTTTCTCCCTGTTTTGATTTTGAAGTATGTTTTGTACTCTACAGGCCGTGTCACACGGACATTTTTTCCGGCATCTTTTCGTATTTTGCTACCAAAATATGCCCGTAGTGGTGGCAAAATAATGCGCGTTCGTCACATGGCGTTTCGGCTACGAGCATCTTCTTGCACGATTCATAAGTCTTGAATTGAAGAATACGATTGAAGTCTTCTTCGTCACGCCGTGTGACGAACGCGCATTATTTTGCCACCACTATGGGCATCTTTTGGTAACAAAATACCAAAAGATGCCGGAAAAAGTGTCCGTATGACACGACCTTAAGTTTTGTGTAGCGGTATGTACACGAATAGCTTTTCTCCCTGTTTTGATTTTGAAGTATGACTGGTAGTAAGTAATTTTTTAAGACCTGCTTCTTTATTACCAGAGTAAAGTGTGTGCTATGTTTTGACTGGTAGTAAGTAATATTTCAAGACCTGCTTCTTTGCAACCCGACTAAAGTGTGTGTTGTTGTGTTTACCGTAGGTGGCTCCTCCCATGCCTCACTCTTGATGGGAATGATGCCAAGCCCTGCCGCCCCCGCTACCTCTGTTGTTAATGCCCAGACTGCCCCCGCTAATAGTAGTATTGACCTCCTGCAAGGCTTATTAGGAACCAGCCACCCCTCCACCCCAGCCCCAGCCCCGTCAAGCACACCCGTCAGCCCCCCCCATGGTGCTAGTACTGACCTGGGGGGGTTCAGTACCGGTCTGTCTGCCATGACCCTAACACCATCAGTGTGTGCTCCCATCCACCCCATGTCCACCACCATACCAAGTAAGTCCACCGAACAACAGTACATTGTCGCTTCATAGGGATTGGGACACAATTCTAGACAGTCAAAATCCAGCTAACTGCCACCTAAAACAATTAAAAGCAATTCACACACACGAATGATATAAGAACTAATATAATATTGGGACACTATTCTAGGCAGTCAAAATACACTTAACTGCCTCCTAGGTATCTAAAACACTTAAAGCAATTGACGCACATGAATAATATAAGAACTAATACTTTGAACTAACTTTGGGACAGCATTCTAGACAGTCAAAGCCCACCTAACTGCACTGACTGGAACCACTATTGTCTTTCCACACAACACAAGGAGTCACTAAGCATCGTGGAAACATGATACACACCTCCTAAGCCACGACAGTGATGGAAAGCTGCATCTGCACATATTTAGCACCAAGAGCTTCCTTCAAAGCTTTTACTCTGCATCCATTGCATGCCTAGTTTCTATTTTGTCCTTTCTTAGTTACGTAGTCTGTTTTTTTTGTTTTGTTTTATTTTAGCTTTTAACACAAAGACATCATTCAAAGGGATTGTATAAGATGTCATTTTATTTATGAAAACTGGTATATACATGTAAGTGATTTTTCAGTTAGAATATCATGTATTTTTCTGAGTACAGTCAAACCTCGATATAACGGACTAAATGGGGGGGGGAGTGGTCCGTTAAAGCCGATTGTCCGTTATAGATACTAGGGTATTTTCCCAAGGGTGGAAAAATATATGAAAAAAACGGAAAAATTGTGAAATAAATGAGAAATAATCACAAACACAACCAGACTGTAGCTATGTTGGGAGGTAAACAGTGACTGGCACTACATGCTGAATTTGGTCCGCTCCTACACGTGAAATAAATGAGAAATAATCACAAACAACCAGACCGTGTAGCTAGTCAAGCTCAAGCTCTAGTGAAAGGTAAACAAATTACTACGAGCCAGATTCAGCCGTGGCTTCCAAAGGTATTGCTTATTATCATGACTAATGCTCATTATTATATATATTATATGGTTGTGAAGTGCAGTTCTATACACTTGTCACTATTTAGGTCAGTGTAGCACTGCGTGTCACCTTAGATAAGGGTGATTTAGGGTGTTGGTGACAGGGAGACGTAGCAGCGGCCATGCCATAACACTAATAGTCACTATTTTAAACAATACACACCTACCACTAAATCACTAGCAACACAGGCTCCTTCCTTATAATATTATATCTTAATATGTGATACATCAAAACTCCTTAAAACCCAAGCATTCTAAGGTAAAATGAGAAAATAATACAATTATGTTGAGTTGACAATTCGAGCGACGATAAGTGGTCTAGTATGCATAAAAAAAAAAAAAAAAAAAAAAAAAAAAAAAAAAAGCACGCAAATGGAGTCCGTTATATCCGAAGTCCGTTACATTGAGGTCCGTTATATCGAGGTTTGACTGTATTTGTCATGAATACTCAACAACAGCATCATTACCAACAAAATTACTTCCTTTACAAGGAAGGAATGGTAATAATTTCTGAAAAGAGTGTAAAGCCCGGATCCCACTGTGAGGTTACGGGTCCACCTCAACCAACGTTAGAGAAAATTGCCTGACACTGGTTGATGCGGGAATGTTTTCGCGTCAACTCAGGTCAGCCTGATCGCCTCGTCAGCGACGTTAATGCATTACCATAAAAGTCAGGGCCACGTTAAGTCGTGTTTTACCTCGTCAAAGTGTAAGGGTTGCTGTAGGGCTATAAGACTTGCCTCACAGTGATTCATGTAAGAGTTTAGTATGTAAATTGTTGGAATAAGTGAAGTTTTTGTTACTGTGTAGTACATCTTTTCCTATTTACTCATAGCTTTACAATTTTAATCTCAGACAAACTAGCTCCATTTTGATTTTCAGCCTCAAGATCAGAACTCAAGGTGGGCACAGAGCATGAAGACCAGAGAACTGTGTGTGAGAGATGGGAAGTGACGGGATACAGGAGGGAAAATAAGACCAAAATTGAAAGAATACAGAAGGAGCAAAGAAACATAATCAACGGTCTAAAAGCTGCCCTCACGAGCCCTAAGGCAGACATCCGTGTGATAGAAACAACTCTTGAGACATTACTGCGATGGCTCCCCGGACAGCTGACTCCCCAACAGTACGCAGGCACAGACCAGCCCAGTGATGACATGAAGGTATTCTCCAAGCACTTCTATGGCGCAGCTTTTACAGCTCTCTTGAATAACTATATGAGTAATGGAATCATGAAGAAGTCTGAAAAGCACAGACATTTATATTATGATTTTATGGAAGCCGGATATTTTGAAGAAAGTATCAGTATATTATTGAATACAATGCATGATACTGACAAAGGAAAACTGGAAAGTCTAGCTCCTTTATTTGACAAGATCTTGAAGTGTTGTAGCATCCCACAATTCCTGCTGAGACATTGTTCCCAAGGCAGAGACAATGAGAAGGATGAGCTGGACTGTGAGGAAACACTTAAGGTATTGACGTCACTGCCAGAGAGAGTTGCCAACAGGCTGGAACGTCTTGCCCCCGACTCCTTCAGGCCCGCCACTTACTGCAGGATCTTGGCCTACCACGTCCTGCAGGCTGTGTTGTGCATAGCCGAGGGCCTCAAGCAGGGTGTGTCGGGCAGTGTGGCACCCATAGGCAGGCTGGTAGGGCAGCTGTGTTACGTGAGTGATGCCCCGGCTGTGCTGCGACCCTTAACTCACTGGCTCGCTGTGTGGGGCAACAATAATCCCATCATTGCAAGGGTCTCGCAGAAAGTCTATTTTCATATCTCGGATAAAGCCAAAGAGAGGTTTCTGTCCAACCTTATGAAGATGGCCACAGACTATAAAACTTTGTCTCTATTTCTTGGCAGTTATGATACAACCTGTCCGAGTACTAAGTATTATATGACGGAATTCCTTGTGCGAGGAACCTATCAAAAACATGCCGAGGCCATCCTTGGGTATCTGTCAGTGAGGCAGAGCAGCCACCAGGCATTGAGGTCTGTCTTCATGAAGCTTTTAGACGTGTGGTGCGATGAACACATTATTAGTCACTCCTCTTTTGATCACATGTGGACATCACCAAGGAGCTCCTGATGTGCCTCCAGTACCTCACTCAGGAGGACATGGACAGCTTGAGGCCCACAGTGTTTGAGAAGCTGTTGCCGGGCATTGCTTACCACCTGGAGAACCCCAGCCACCCCATGACCCTGGTGGGCATGGTGGCCGCCGAGGAGGTCACTCGGGCGCTGCACAAGGATGGCCCGGCACTCAAGTTCAAGTACAGAGCTAGTGATGTTGTCCTTGAATTAAAGAAAGTTATTGCTGCAAAGAAGAATCAAGACTTAAAGAAGGCACAAGATGAAGATAGAGAAACTGGAGAAGATTTTTGGGAGAAAGATTTTATTAAAGAATTACAGGCCTTGGATATGATCAGTAGAAGGGAACAGCATGCATTGTATGAAGAAAAAGATAATTCAGTCATAGAGAATATCCAGAATCAGAGTCAGATGGTCCCTCAGGAAGCTTCTAAAGACACGTGCGGGGCTGCGGGCAAATCCCAGGAGCTAGACAGTGATGATGATGATGATGATGATGAGTTTCAGGCCTACGACATGTCAGAGGACACGCTTCAGGTGAAGGTGCGGGAGCCGTCGTACCCACAGGAGGTGCTGGAGTACCTGATTGAGGACGAGGTGGAGAAGGTGATGGCCGCCCTCAGGGTCTCGGAGAAAATAGTGCGTCGGGAATCAAAGCTGATGAATCCAGAATTGGCCCAAGAAATGACCAAGGTTGTTCTTCACCTTGAGGATAAGTACAGCATTGAAGGGTTTGAGGAGAGCCGCATGAGCACGCTGTCTGCCCTGGTGGCCTCTCACCCCACCCAGTGTGCCCTGTACCTCGGATGTGAATTCTATGAACGCAACTACAACATCAAGCAGAGGCTGGACATGATCAGCACCCTGGGCAGGACGGCCCTCGAACTGTCCGGCACCAACGCCGCCGCCGTGCCAGCCTTGCCAGCCTTGCCGCGCACAACGCCTAAAAGACAACAGAAAAAGACTCCCGTGAAAAATGAGATGAAGAAGTTAGCCGGGTGCTTTTTCTTCCCCTTGGTGACGGGCCTGAGAGAGCCTCGCCCCTACCTGGACCTGTTGGGCGCCGACCGCTTTGTGCTGTGTGAACTCTTGAGGACTCTTGGTCTGATCATCAATGTGAGTGGGCAGTGTGAGATCTCCCTGAAGATGGTGGGCTGCCTCATGGAGGTGACGTGGTCGCTGCGGACACACGCGGACACGGAGATCCGGTTTGCCTGCCTGCAAGCCCTGCTGGCCGGCACGGAGAGCCTGCCGGACGCTGTGCTGCACTCCCTCCTGGCCGAGGAAATGGTCCACCTGAGGGAGTGGCTGGCCATGGCCATTGAGGAAGACAGAAACATCAAGTGTCAGGTGCTTGCCGTGAAGCTGGCACTCAGATTGGATAAATGCTTTGCTCAGCTGAAAAGTTCTACCTGAAATTATTAATCTAAATCTTTATTGTCAACTATTGTTTGCATTATGATTTAAGATGTGGAGAATCTGATGGTCAAATTGTACTTGTTGCCATTGTATTGAATTTATCACATTTATAATAGAGATATTGTGCAGAATTTAGGTGTACTATTTTAAATGGATGGCATTTTCATATTTCCGTATTTCCGCAATACTGTGGGCATTGAAGGGGAGATGGAGAGACAGCAACCCATCCATCTTGACCCTTGTTCCCTTTGCAGCTGTGATGGTTATTATACAATGAGAAGATTTTTGTATGGGGGAAAACCATATGAAAAAGTGTTGCCAGGTAGCTATAACTTTTTTTTCTCTTTTTTTTTTTTTTTTTTACACATCTATGCCTATAGCGCCTGTAGGCAGTGACATCCAGGGGTGGGTGGGATGGTAGGCCCTGGAGGCTCACTTGAGGGTTGTGATGGTTGGCCCTCGCCCGTGGTGGCTCAGGCAGGATTTTTATAGTGACGCCCGTGATTAGAGGCTCATGCCGCCACCCTGTGTCCTCCGATGCACTCGTAATCGAAGGTAGAGTTATGGACAGCATGTGTGCGTTCTTAGGCCACTCGACGGTGCAGAATGATTTTAAGTGGATTTATGGGTCTCGCTCGGGATCGAACTCGGGTCTTCGAGAACGCCACTCGGTGAGGCTGACCCCTCTGCTACCGCCTCCCCAACTGGAAGCGGATTAGTGTATGTTAATTTTCTCTTAATACATTTAGCTTGCATAAGGGCATTATTGTATATTTCTTTGATATATTCATGTACCTGATAGTGGTATAAGTTCCTGGTGATTTAGATGCAAGCATTTTCTGTTTGTTAGCGTATAATGTAAAGCTAATTCATGCATATGCTGTGCTTTAGAACAATTCCAGGTATTATTCCAGATGAACACCGAATTCACTTGGGTGGACAAAACTTTATTTTTCTGGTGAGTTTTGATGTGTTTTGAATTAATCTGCTAACCATTTCTGTTGCGAATTATTATTATTATTTTTGTTTGTTAGGTAAAGGTTGGGTATAGGTTGTGTTAGGTTCAATTTTTTTTTTTTTTTCATTTTTGTTGGGGGTAAAGAAAAAATAAAGTGATTTGCGACAGAAACGGTTAGCAGATTAATTCAAAACACAACAAAATTTACCAGAAAAAAATAGTTTCGTCCACCAAATGAAGTTCGGTGTTCATCTGGAAATTTACCCAATTCCATATTGAACTGATTGATTGATAAGTATGCTCCTAGTATTTATAAAAGCTATTGTACACAAACTGATCAATGCTAAGGCAAGGCATACACAGACTTTTCTTTGGCTTTGTTAAGTATGGATATTAAATTTTTGATACAAAGTGATGGTATATTCTCATCCTAAATGGTTTTGATGTACCATGTGTTGAGTTGGTGTTAAGATGTTTGGATTTTTTAGATCAATTCTGAGATTCATTATGTACAGGAATTAATGCATATGCAGTACTAATAATAATTCATAAATGTGTATGAAGCACGTTGATTTGATAAGTAGGGTTGAAGTCATAAGTTTGGTATTAGGATGTCTCGGAGATGGTCCGCAGCTGACTCGCACGTCTTTGTTGCTCTACTGTAGTGGTGGATTATAGTTATAGATCAAACCCCATTTCCTACAGTAAGCAATTCAGGGCGGGATTCTGCACTAAATAATTGGAAACTACTAAAGAGAAAAAGCTTAATGAGCCACATAATCCCTCATACCATTAACCCCTTCACCATTAACCCCTTCAGCCCCAAAACGTAATTTCCATTGTAATTTAGGTACCATTAGACGATTTTCATAAATATAACCAACTAGCCGCAAAGCCGCCCTCCGGGCGGACTTTTTGGCTAGCTCCTGCGGAGAGCTATTGGTGGGCCTTCGGCCCACCAAACACAGACTCTCCAGATAGCCCCTTCTAACTTTCCTGAAATCATGGATGTAGAAATGTATGTATTAACGCCTTACCCATCACCCCCCACCCATTCACTCACCCATTACCCATCACCCCCCACCCATTCACTCACCCATTACCCATCACCACACCCATTCACTCACCCATTACCCATCACCCCCCACCTATTCCCTCACCCATCACCCCCAACCCATCACCCCCCACCATTCACTCACCCATCACACCACACCCATTACCCATTCACTCACCCATTACCCATCACCCTACATCAAGTTTTCCTCAATTCTCGCAACCCACTTTTTTTTCACAAATCTCGCTAATAGGCTACAATTTTTTTTTTTAAATAAAAGTGATAGGATCATCCCCAAAATGGGCTTAAAACCTTCCTCTGGTCGACCTGGTTCCAAAACTGTGCCATATGATGGGATTGTGCAACGGGGGGGCGGAACCTATAGCGGACGCACACACACAGACACGCTTTCGCTTATATTATTATAGATATTTTATAGTTGTAACCTGTTTAGTATCCTTGTCCACGAGCTAATTTGGTATATTAAGTTACTTTCGTAATTTTTATGGCTAACAACATACAATTTTTTTATAGCAAAGGAAAGATCTGGGCGTGAAGGGGTTAATGTTGTATAGCCATCATCCTGTTACCACTCACAAGGGACCCAAAATAATACTTACATAAACTGGTAAACCATGATACAGTACATACCATACATAGTCGAAGATGTTACAACAAACTCATTAGGTTTTAGGATAGAATTCATAATGGCATTTGTTCCTTCTTGCATACATTTGAATATACAGTAAAACTTCTCTTATTCGGACCTTCATTATTCGGACTTAGACTTTTTTTTTTTTTTTTTTTTTTTTTTTTATATAATCCCCCCATTATTCGGATAGTTGCATTACTCGGACCACTCCTTGGCCCAATTAGTCCGAATATGAGAGGTTTTACTGTATATACATTTAGGGGTAATATGCTCCAGGCCAATTACCATGACCAAAGTTTCCACCCAACATAATCATTGAAAAACAGAAGTATAAAATCACAAGTAAAATTTTAAAGGTAATGACTATCGGTAATAGGTAGGTAATATAGGTAATGACTAAGGTAAAGAACTATCTCAATCTATTTTGTGGGCTTGTAGTTTGAATTATGTTGCAGAATAACTACAAAAAGGTGATTATCTTCATAGGTCAAACCAAAAGTCGCCAGATATCCATAATTACCATCTGAGCACACTATTTGAATACAAAAAGAAATATGAATAACTTGAATCATTATAATAATTTTGAAGGTAAACCTATATTTTTGTTCTTTGTCCCCAGGTCTGTCCGGGCAGCAGGGGCCCACCTCCCTGCCAGCCATGGGTCACATCACCCTGCCAGCCATGGGTCACACCAGCCTGGCCCATGCACAGGTAGGCAACATGCTGATACACTTACTTTTGGGATTTAACCCTTTCACGCACGAAAAGTTTATTAAGTTTTTCCGTCCACTGCAACATCAATTTGGGGCTCTCTAAGTTGCCCCGCGGAATGGCCTGACTGTGTGGCGAATGTTTTGTTTATGTTATCAATTTCAACCACGATTATTCTTTTTTCCTGGCATTATTATATATCGATGGTTTCGCAAGAGATTATTCTGCCTTATGAAATGAGTAAAAATAAAAAAGAAATGTCAAATATAAATAGCGTGACTTTAGATTCAAAAAACATTTTAAAGACGAAAATTAAGAAATACTTACTTCAGACTTATAGCTCTCATCTGCCGAGACTATGGTTAATGCATATAGCGGCTTGCACTTTCAGGTTGTTAAACATTAGACCTTTGGCAACATGTTTTGGGTCACCTTTTCATGTTTTTAGTTTAAAAATGTGATTGAACACTTCTGCATGCTGTCACCAGACCCTAGATAGGAGAGGAAAGCATGGAAAATGGTGTTGCAATACTAAGTCTGCGATGGTGGGTGTCATGTACTAAACGAATGTAGGACCTTTTGGCCACGGATGTTTTGGTCACGGGCAAAAACTAACCGTCTCAATAATTCTAGGTCTCTAAAAAACCTTAACTGACCTGACGTAACCTAACCTCAGCCTAACATAACGACAAAAACGTCCTTGACCGAAACGTCCAGTTACCGTACTAAACAAGAGGCAATGGCTACATCTTATATTGGTTTCCGTCTTCCAGTTTAAGGGTACTTGGGCCAACAGTGGAGTGGACTCATCTGACAACCTACGCGAGTTGCGAGGCAAGCAGCCGGCACCAGCATGAACACTGCAGTTGTCCTCCCGTCTGGCAGCCCCAGGCCTAGAGTGCAACTTAGTCTTCCAGTTTTATACAAGCAACTGTGGATTACTGACTTCCAAACACCCAGGCCTAAGTAACTATAGTCTTTCCATTTTATCAAGTCACTTGTGGAAATTATTCACCAACCACCCTCTCAATTAGTAGAGTGGTAGTTTTGTTCCCCCCACCCCCCTTGTGAGGGAGGTATTGTTCGCTCACCATAGGGGGAGAGTAGGAATGTATATATTTATAATTATAATGGTAATGGGTAGAAATTAAAGCGACGTAAGTGACTTGATACCAGAACCAGAGGTGGGCATCGCAATTTTTTTTCCAATTCCGCAATCGTAATTCCACAATTCCGACCTGCACCAGTCCGCAATCGCAGTTCCGCAATTTTTTTCAGATAGGCCTTTTCGCAATCGCAATTCCGCAAACTAATTTTGACACCTACAATTAAAACAAAACACCTACAATTAAAACAAAAAATGTCTCTAGACTCTTAAACACCTACAATTAAAACAAAAAATGCCTCTAGACTTTATTAGTGTTTAATACTTCTGTATTCCTATTCTGTTTCTGTCTATACTTGTTACTTGTCCTTCACAATTAAGTCTTTGTCTCTTTTAGTGTTTTTCTTTACTTTTACACTTCACAGTCTACTGGCTAGTAATCACTAATCTAAGTAATCTACTAATCTTCCTCCTCCTCCTCCTCCTCCTCCTCCTCCTCCTCCTCCTCCTCCTCCTCCTCCTCCTCCTCCTCCTCCCACTTCTTCTGGTTCAGCATGTGGACTGCAGGGGCATAGTTAGGCCTGGGCATTGGGGGCTGTAGCCCCGAATGTTTTATGAATAGTCCCGGATCTCATAACTTTTTATCTTTTTTATTTATTATTTATTTTTTCTCTCAAAAATAAGATAACCTCTGACTGGGGCCAACATCAAATTTTAGTAAAAAACAAGATATTTGGTTAGATGTTACTTAGCGTATGTTGATGGCATCCTTTTTATGAGCAGGACATGAGAGAGGTGGAGAGAACAGAGGAGATGAGGAGTGCATGACAGAGGAGACACCAAAAGACTTTTTGGCGAGGTGAAGAAGAGAATATCAGATGGACAAGAAGACACAGAGTTAACAGAAGTGCATTTTGTTCGAAGTGCATTTTTGTGTGTCCTTGGCCAGTCCTTTGTGATGAAAAAAAAAAAAAGTAATTGCAAGACCGAGGTTGGTCAGATTTCAGTATTGAACAAAGCATTGGGAATATACAATCTATATGACTGCTTCATCACGCCAAAGCTCTCTTTTTCTTAGGGTTTTACTCCTACTTTTTCTTAGGGTTTTACTCCTACTGATGAAAATAAAAATAATAACGAAGTTGAACCCCAACTGAGATTGTCTTAATTTTATTTTAATTTCATGATTCGAAAGTTATCCTAAGCAAATTACCGGAGCCAGTTGGTAGAGCAGTGTCTCACATCTTATATTCATTATACTCATAAATAAAATTATCCTGTAAAAATGTGAAGATATCCCTTGCCTGGGCTAAGCCCCCATGTTTCAAGATCCTAAATACGCCCCTGATGTGGAGGTTGGCAACTAATCACACACACGGCCAGCGTACACGCTCTCAATCCCAAGTTCCAGCATGCACTGACTGAGTGACTGTGCTACACTTGGCAAGTTGGCAGTTGGCAGTGTCGTCTCCACAATATTTGGTGGGAACTTCTGTTCACGCGGGCACTTGCCACTTTGAAGGTGGTGACCGTCACAATTATTGCGATTGAGTTTCAAAATTTTAGCGGTCCGCAACCCGCAATTCTGCATTTTTTTCAGGCATCCGTAACTGCGCAATTCCGCAACCGAATTACCCATTCCGCAAGTTATTGCGATTGCGTTTCAAAATTTTGGCGGTCCGCAATTCGCAATTCCGCAATTTTTTCAGGCATCCGTAATTGCGCAATTCCGCAACCGAATTACCATTCCGCAAGTTGCGGAATTGCGGACTAAAATTGCAGAATGCCCACCTTTGCTTGGAAAGACTATAGTATTGAAGCAGCAGGAACAGTTCAGTGTATTGCTGCATCAGTTATTCAGTCTCATCTGTGTTATAAGGGTCATTGACTACAAATGGTAGGCAGGAACAGTTCAATGTTTTGCTGCATTAGCTACCGTCAATAACACTATAGTCGCCAGGCACCATATATTACGAATTTTAGCATCACTACAGAATTGTTTGTGCCACTGAAGAGGCATGCACAGTAGTTTATATTATGTACGTGTCTTCAGTGGCACATTCAAATCTATAATGATGCTAAAATTTGTAATATATGGCACCTGGCGACATTAGTGCAGTGGCGACTACGTATAGTGTTGTTGATGGTAGCAAGTCTGACCTGTGTTGTAAGGGTCATTGAGGTGACTACTAATCCACAACAAGTGTTCCCATGTAGAAGTGTGTGGCATAGTATTGGCTGTGTGTGTGTTGTAGTGGTTAGTGTGTGTTGTAGTGGTTAGTGTGTGTTGTAGTGGTTAGTGTGTGTTGTAGTGGTTAGTGTGTGTTGTAGTGGTTAGTGTGTGTGTGTAGTGGTTAGTGTGTGTTGTAGTGGTTAGTGTGTGTGTTGTAGTGGTTAGTGTGTGTGTTGTAGTGGTTAGTGTGTGTTGTAGTGGTTAGTGTGTGTTGTAGTGGTTAGTGTGTGTTGTAGTGGTTAGTGTGTGGCATAGTTTACATTGCCCATGTTTTTCCTCTATGCCTTCGGGTGAGAATAAAGTTGTTATTATTATTATTATTATTCTTTAGCATTAGTCAATCTTATTTATACAACTAGCCTTTGCCTATACATCTAGCGTAGCATATAACAAAAATCAAACCACTTGAAAATACTCAAACTTTTTGCAAACTAGAAATAAACAACATTTAACCCCTTCACGCCCAGATCTTTCCTTTGCTATAAAAAAAATTGTCTTGTCAGCCATAACATTACGAAAACTAACTAAATATACCAAATTAGTTAGTGGACAACGATATTAAGCAGGTCATATCTATAAAACATTGCTTATATTCACAAAAAATCATCTAATGGTAGCCAAATTACAATGGAAATTACGTTCTGGGTCTCAAGGGGTTAAAGAAGTGTCAATGTGCAGAGTAGAGTGTGTGCGCTTGTCGTTCTTGAGAGGATTTGGACAGCATGCCACGTTGCGTTGCAGGCATGATGATGATGGGCGGGGCTCCCATGATGGGGGGGGGGCTGATGATGACGCCGCCACACCCACCCGTGCCGGCAGCAGCCATGGGGAATGGGAGTGCACCCCCCATGATGGTGCCGGGGGGTATGCAGGCCGGGGCAAGGGGGCCGATGGGTATGGGAGCTGCCGTACCCCCCATGATGATGTCACAAAGCTCCACCGCCGCCCCCATGTCCATGCCACATAACATGGGCTTGTAACAGGCAGTAAGGCTTTCCACACTTTTATAAATATATCTCCCACTAAGTGATGCAAAGAAATATTTGGATGAACTTATCTTTTCACTTAAGAGTATTTTAACCCCTTCACGCCCAGATCTTTCCTTTGCTATATGAAATTGTCTGTTATTAGCCATAAAACTATGAGAAAGTAACTAAATAAACCAAATTAGCTAATGGACAAGGATATTAAACAGGTCATATCTATAAAGTATTGCTTATATTAACTAAAAATCATCTAATGGTTCCCAAATTACAATGGAAATTACGTTCTGGGTCTCAAAGGGTTAAAGTGAAAGGTTTGAAATGTTACGTATGTTTGAGGATGCTGGTTGAAGTCATGGAAGCAATTTTGAAGCAAACTATTAGTAAGAAAGCAAAATTCAAATAAATATTGATCTTCATGGATGCCTGAGTGAGTCCAATATATTTGTACATAACAGATAAAAAAACCCATCATGATTATCAGTTTTTGACGATTTCACCTCCTAGATATCCACATGATTTATACATCTACATATTCTTGATTCCATTGATAGGTAATTGTTTTATTTTTTCTACTTTATTTTACATTAATTATTTTTTCCTTCTTTTGTTTGTAATTTTTGAACAGATCTGATTTTGTTATGTTACTCTACATGATAATTATACACAATAGTGATGCTGTAACAACCGCTCTCTGGCTTGTTTGGTTTGTCACTTTTTGTGCATGAAAATTATTGAAGAAAAATGCATTGTAATTAACTTGCATTGAATTGGCTTGCATTGATTGCTTAATTAAGAAAAATATCACTATTATTCTTATTACTACTGATTATAATGATTAGCACCTATTATTATTATTATTATTATTATTATTAATATTATTGGCATTGCTATTATTACTATCATAACTATCATCAAATTCACGTGATTGAGTGGCCTCTCTTGCTATATATATACATTTTTTTTTTTTTCATAAAATTTTCCTGGGGCTTGGTTTGTAGGATTTGTTCATACATATATACATATCTTAACCAGCGGGTAAAAATGGCAAGATAAATAGAGCGTTCATCTCTTACGTTGATTTTTTCTTTCTTTCTTTTTGAGAGCAGTGATGTAAGTGTAACCCCTTCACGCCCAGATCTTTCCTTTGCTATAAAAAAATATCTTGTCGAGCCATAAAATTACGAAAACTAACTTAATAAACCAGTAAGTCGACAAGGATACTAAATAGGTAGTATCTATAAAAATATTGTTTATATTCATTAAAAATTGTCTAATGGTGCCTAAATTACGATGGAAATTACGTTCTGGGCCTCAAGGGGTTAACTATGAAATCCGAAACATTTTGAAGTGTGAAAATGAATCGTGTGTTAAGTCTACAGCATCCGATCCTCTTGAGTAAGTCATCGAGCTGAATGGGAAACCTGTTTTGTGCGGAAGAAAGTTTTTAAAGAGTTGTGTGAAGGAAGAGTAAAAAGAGAATAGAAAAAAGTAAAGAAAAGTGAAAAGAAAAGTAAAGAAAAGAAAAAGAGTAGTGCGTGTTGAACCATTTTAAGTAACTACAGACAGCATTTTCTTAGGTTACAAATGATTGAAGCACACATGGGCGATAGCAGTCCAGAGTACCTCCTCAGTGAATGAGTCTATATCAGTACAATGAAACCCTTAATGTATTGAATCTTAATACAGTATAACTAAAAACTGCTTCCTAATGGTGGATAAGAATTTTCCGTAACTGATACCTGCACACTCTTTGTCTAATGCATTATGGTAGATAATTTCATAATAAGAATAATAGATAATTCAGTACTTTTCATAATGGTACGTCTATGCCTTTATGATTACTGCTCATTATTCACCTTATTCTTGATCTGTCCGAGACATTCCTGATGGTGGATGAGAATTTTCAGTAACAGATACCTGCACACTTCAAGCCATGTTATATTTGGCTCCTAAAGCTTTGATAAGGCCAGTGTATGAAATCGATAATCATTGTTATTATTATCATTATTTTTATTATTGTTATTATTATAGGTATCGCTATCACACTTGCTTGTTGCACTAATGCTATTCACTCATTTGTATGCCGTTGTCACAAGTAATGTTTAGTATGTTTATTACGTAGACCATTAATGATAGTTCAGTTCATTAATGCTTTGACATGAAGATCCAGTGCATTCATTCTAAGTCAGGAGGAATTGCTGGAAAACACATAACATATAAGTTTTTACAAGTACAGTAAACTCTCTCTAATTCCAACCCTTATCATTCAAATTTCGGATCATTTGACCTGTTTCAGACCAGTTCGAATTTTCAATAACTTTCCATAATTTGAACAGTAACCAGATATACGATAATTATCTTATAAATACGATGGTTTTGGTGAGTACAAGTAATAAAATCTGTGCTGTTTTGGCATGTTTGAGTGAGTTCTTATTGTCTGGAGGGGCTAGAGGTGACCCATCAGATCATTCAGATTTTCGGCTAATTCGACCCAGGTCTCCTCCCAATTAGTTCAAATTAGAGAGGGCTTACTGTATCTGGTTATCTTTCAGTTCAGCTAATCACAAATACAACAACAGCTTTTAGTAACATGAGTAAGACTATAACTTTCATTACCATTTTCTAATTTCCCAATGATGCATAAGAATGGTTAGTTGCTGTGCATATGCAACTTTCATAGCTGGGTTATTAACTAGACAATATTGCACAACAGTTACTTCTGCAATAGCCCCCC
Organism: Chionoecetes opilio; assembly: GCA_016584305.1. Lineage (NCBI taxonomy): Eukaryota > Metazoa > Arthropoda > Malacostraca > Decapoda > Majidae > Chionoecetes > Chionoecetes opilio. The sequence continues at coordinate 97,930 of JACEEZ010023443.1, read as the reverse complement.
CTTCACACCCCTCCCTCCCCTTCCTCCCCCCAGTGCTGAATTGATTATAGCCGCCGGCAGACAAAGCTTTGATGACCAAGCTTGCTGCGTTACACTGTATTGTCACAAGGCAGCTCAATAATGGCCTCACCGGGATGTACGTTTGTCATTCTTAGGGCCTCATTACTATGTGTGTGTGTGTGTGTGTGTGTGTGTGTGTGTGTGTCCTCTGCCCGGAGCAGCATCAGGAAAGCCAAGACAGGCTGGAGCGTAGATAGAATTGCAGACTCGACATATATCTTTCCAATTATTACACTCACTCTATTACATATTTCGTCACCTCTGATTAAGCGCCAGATGATGACCTTCCTTCACAGTTCAGGCAGCCTTTGTGACTTGTAACCCGGCACGCTGGGCTCCCCATAGGCCAACGTGATCCATTCCGCAGCCCCGTTCATTTACCAAATTGTTTGTTATGTGAGGTACGTCAATCCATGGTTTTGTTTTTAGCTTTATGTATTATGAAAAATATTATAACAGCCACTCCTATGCACGTGCAGTCTGCTGGTGGTTGGTTGCTCGAATATCAGCTTGTTATGCAAACTTCATACTCATAAAAAAAAAAATTCAATTTGTGCGTATAGCGAAGCATTGGTGTACGGGGAGCCAGTGTACATATTGCTTTATTTACATCCGTCATATCATAGATAATCTGACATTTTGTTTTATTTCATGATAGTTTAATAGGTTAGAAGTACAGACATAGAATCAGCCTTGTGTTGTGCCCTTGGCTTGTTATTACTCCATAATTATGTTATGTGATTGTATCACAAACTAGAATAGTTCACCTGATTTATTCCTGTCTGATGGATCTGTTAAGTTTGCCTTCCAATGCTTCTCATAGTCATGTTTTGCTGGGCCAGACTCTTCCTTTTTGGGGTCTGGGGAGGAAAAAAATATTTTATTATGTAAGCAGTATTGAAAGACTATTTTTTAATGTTTTTAGAACACTAAAGCTTTATTCAGATACAATCTGGATCTGATGACAGATTTAGCCAATAAATATCAAGTCCGATTCAAAAATGTCTCTGGAAATGAGAGATAAACTGCCACTGTGGAAACAGTCGCTTCATTAAGAAAACACTTGTTTTCTAAAGTCAAATAATTCTTTAAAGGAAGATCAGATAAAGTATGCATGTCATTATGTAGGATGTGTTTATTGTTTATGATTTTTTTTTTTTTTCTCTCGCTCTCGCTCTCTCTCTCTCTCTCTCTCTCTCTCTCTCTCTCTCTCTCTCTCTCTCTCTCTCTCTCTCTCTCTCTCTCTCTCTCTCTCTCTCCATTTAGAAGATTATTTTTGTATAGGTATATAATATGTTCCAACCTCTTTCAAAGACAACATCAAAATTGTTGACATGTCAAGAGCACTTTCTTATTCATCAAAACTGTACAATAATATATTGAAGTACATTCAGCAGCAAAGAAATCGAACCATTTTGTGATTGCAGCTGTAAACCTCACACAACGAGCACTGAAGCTGTAAATATTTTGATACATGCAATAATCCTTCACAGTCTTCATTGTGGACTTGTGATGCTTGAGAGGCATAAGGTCGAGTCCTGTTCTTGATTTGGCTCTTGAGGATGTCTGGTGTGGGATACTCTTACAAATATCTGGAACACCACTTGGGTTGTTGTGCCCGTGTTGATGTCCCTTGAATCACTGCTGTATGAGTGTTGGTGTCCCTTGAATCACTGCTGTATGAGTGTTGGTGTCCCTTGAATCACTGCTGTATGAGTGTTGGTGTCCCTTGAATCACTGCTGTGTGAGTGTTGGTGTCCCTTGAATCACTGCTGTATGAGTGTTGGTGTCCCTTGAATCACTGCTGTATGAGTATGAGTGTCCCTTGAATCACTGCTGTGTGAGTGTTGGTGTCCCTTGAATCACTGCTGTATGAGTGTTGATGTCCCTTGAATCACTGCTGTGTGAGTGTTGGTGTCCCTTGAATCACTGCTGTGTGAGTGTTGATGTCCCTTGAATCACTGCTGTGTGAGTGTTGATGTCCCTTGAATCACTGCTGTATGAGTATGAGTGTCCCTTGAATCACTGCTGTGTGAGTGTTGATGTCCCTTGAATCACTGCTGTGTGAGTGTTGATGTCCCTTGAATCACTGCTGTGTGAGTGTTGATGTCCCTTGAATCACTGCTGTGTGAGTGTTGGTGTCCCTTGAATCACTGCTGTGTGAGTGTTGATGTCCCTTGAATCACTGCTGTGTGAGTGTTGATGTCCCTTGAATCACTGCTGTGTGAGTGTTGGTGTCCCTTGAATCACGGCTGTGTGAGTGATGATGTCCCTTGAATCACTGCTGTGTGAGTGTTGGTGTCCCTTGAATCACTGCTGTGTGAGTGTTGGTGTCCCTTGAATCACTGCTGTGTGAGTGTTGGTGTCCCTTGAATCACTGCTGTGTGAGTGTTGGTGTCCCTTGAATCACTGCTGTGTGAGTGTTGGTGTCCCTTGAATCACTGCTGTGTGAGTGTTGGTGTCCCTTGAATCATGCTGTGGAGTGTTGGTGTCTGAATCATGCTGTGAGTTGGTGTCCCTTGAATCACTGCTGTGTGAGTGTTGGTGTCCCTTGAATCACTGCTGTATGAGTGTTGGTGTCCCTTGAATCACTGCTGTGTGAGTGTTGGTGTCCCTTGAATCACTGCTGTATGAGTATGAGTGTCCCTTGAATCACTGCTGTGTGAGTGTTGGTGTCCCTTGAATCACTGCTGTATGAGTGTTGGTGTCCCTTGAATCACTGCTGTGTGAGTGTTGGTGTCCCTTGAATCACTGCTGTATGAGTATGAGTGTCCCTTGAATCACTGCTGTATGAGTGTTGGTGTCCCTTGAATCACTGCTGTGTGAGTGTTGGTGTCCCTTGAATCACTGCTGTATGAGTATGAGTGTCC
>JACEEZ010023443.1:80000-90000 GCA_016584305.1 Chionoecetes opilio | reverse complement strand
GCAAGAGATTGATGTATTTCCTAATTAGAAAGTTGATTTTGGGTAGTGATATATTTTTGATGAGTTATTTTAGTGATTAGAAGTGATTTATGTTTTGCCTTGGAGTGGATGAACTCATGAGGTGACAGTCAAGACATCAGTGATTTTGTGCTGAATATTACACCATGGGAAACAAAACATCGCAGGTTCCATCTTAACATTAGAAATCTATAAATATACAGGGAAGTCCCGTTATACGAGCATTCGGTATACGAGAAATCAATGATACGAGCTGAGTAAATTAGGGTCTATTTTCAATATACGAGATCGAAAATCCAATGCTACGACATTCAAACATTGTGTTTGTTGTATTTGGTATAGTTTTGTAGCGGTCCCAGGGTTGGGGCCTCACACTTGGCTAATTACCCCTAAAGGTCAGGCCGCACACCTGGCTAATTACCCTTCAGGTCACGCCTTAATTGGGGTGACCTGACTGGGGTCAACCAAAATCCCCCTTTGTCCAGCCCGGGAGTCCTGTATTCAGTCAGTTACCTACCAACCACTACAGTGAGAGGAGGAGTGGTGTTCCTCTCACTAGTGGTTTGTAGGTAACTGACTGAATACATGACTCCCGGGCTGGACAAAGGGGGATTTTGGTTGACCCCAGTCAGGTCACCCCAAGCAAGGCGTGACCTGAAGGGTAATTAGCTAGGTGTGCAGCCTGAGCTTTAGGGGTAATTAGCCAGGTGTGCGGCCCCAACCTTGGGACCTCTACAGTTTATTTTAGCTTGAAAAACATGTCTTTGATGGGGTCCTGGAACCAAACCTATATTTTACCATTAGTTATGTATTTCGCTATACGAGATTTTGCTTTAAGAGTATGCCAGGTGGAACCTAACTGCTCGTATCTTCGGGACTTCCCTGTACTACTGTAGTCTATTTTTTTAACGAGGCAAAAATTCCATTCTATCTTACGGTCTCATACTAAAAAATATGCCTCTGTTTACCTGATAGTATGGTTAACTATGCTAAAATATAACTGAAATCAAATAGAACCGTAGTATTCCCTTCTCCTGGCATCAAATATCAGTCAGTAAGCAGCAAGGGGTCAGGATTTTTCACCTCGTTAAAGGAAATAGACTATAATGAATCATAGTTTTAATGCAAGCTATGTTTTGGAAGAGCTTAAATGCATCAGAGGTAAAAAAAAAACATGACTGAAAAACAAAAACATCGTAGGTTCCATCTTACATTGTATTCTGAATTTTCTGATCCATAGAAAACTAACTAATGGATAATAGTTTTAATGCAAGCTAAGTTTTGGAAGAACGTATGCATCAGAGGTAAAAAAAACAAATGTATGACTATTAGTAAACATAGAAACAAGATTAATAAGGGAGAGCGGGGCAGGTTGCATCGAGGGTAGGTTGTATCATTGCCTCTAACTCGCATGTTATCACACGTACATCGTCTTAATACTACTACTACTACAACTACAACAATAATAATAAAAAAAGTTAATGCGAGTTAGAGGCAATGATGCAACCTACCCTCGATGCAACCTGCCCCGCTCTCCCCCTACACATCAATTTTTTTTCTGATAGAACTTTACTCTATGGTTTTGGAAAAGGTTGAAGTAGTGAAAATATTGTTGGAGAAGAACCCTTTTTATACCCCTACTGATTGTTACTTTCGTCTGTACATTATTGGTGTAAAAAATAACGAAACAGCAACCATTGACTCGCAGAAAAGACTGTATGATACCCCTTCTGTCTGTAGCTATCTGGAGTCTTAGAAGTGTGTAGGTATCTGCGGTGTGTTACTATTTTGAATGCAAGGGTTTGAAAGTGATGGAGGAGGTTTGTCTCACTCACAATTCCTTTACTTTCTGTGTGTTCATTGAGATCTGGTGATAGACTCATGGCTGGTACAGGGAATAACTACTATACATAATCCTGTGAGCCTTGTATGTATTCAGACTTAGACACAATGTTACAGTCAGTGTATTGAGAACAGCGACTGGACTGGATTCCCCGTTTTGTAAATACTTGTCACATGTAATTATAGTTGTTATGAAAACTGTGTCACTGTCAAGCTTTTTATATTTGAAATACAATGCAGGTGATTTTTGGTCATCATAACAATGGTAGTCCGGTGGTATTTCACTATTTCTAACTCTTCAGAAATTAGTATTATATTAATTATGAAACACATGTGTCTGTTTTGGTGGACTATTGTATTCAATCACAGGGTTTCAAGGCAATCCGGACCGCTATTTATGGTGGTATTAATGCTTGGTCTTCATATCAGAGGCGAGGACAGTGACCACATGGCGTTGTTGTAGTAGAGAGTAACTGGTGTGAGGGTGTAAATTTTATTCAAAGTGCATATACAAATATTATATCTTTTCTACCAAGCCAATAAAATTACTTTTATCCATGGAGTTTTAAACCAATTATAATAGCTGAGTGGTCCCAGGTTTACCATTTGCAACAGGGATTGACCGAGGACTTCAAAACAGTAGGAAAATACTTGACTGCAAATATCCCAATTTATAATCTCCTTCCTCCAATAATTACACATCCTTCATTTGATGTAACCATCCTACTGCAACATCCCGTTCCTCTCCCCTTCCCTCACCGTTTCACTCTTTCTCTCTAACCCCTCCCCTTTTTTATGCTTTGCCATATGACCTCTGATGTCTGGCACAGTTCCCCTTTTTTATGCTTTGCCATATGACCTCTGATGTCTGGCACAGTTCCCCTTTTTTGCCATTACAATCAATCAATCAATCAAAACAATAGAAAAATACTTGACTGCAAATAACAAAGAAACTGAAATTGATACGTGAAATAATAACCTAGTGTAATGATTAATCTAGCAATGCCTTATCATATTTTTGTCGTAGTAAGTTTTGTCTAATTTATGTTTTTAAGGAATATCTGGAAGTATCATGTCATTGTAAATTGGCTGAAATAGGGACTTCTAATCATTGTAACTGCAAACTGACTCCATGGAAAACTGCAAGGAACAAATTTTCAAGCAAATCTATTTTTCAAAAAATATTGCAAATTTTGCAAGGAGTGTATGCCTTGATTTTTTTTTAAATAAAGTTTTTTTTTGCCAATAACTAAAATACTATGGCAGATAAGTGCAACATGAATAGATAAATAAATATGAAGTAGCTCAAGGGCTATCATTTGGCGTAAAGCAAAAAATATTGATTGGTAAATAACCGAGGAAATAGCATATTCGTACATTTATACAAAATATAAATTTTCTCGACAACCATGAGGTGTTTTGACAAACCGATTACTGCATCATGTAGAACACCTCAAGATGAACCTTTGTTACTTCGATAAGTTTTCTTCTACGACTCATAATTTTGCGGCAAAATAACAAAAACCTGATCGTCGTCAATTTTGGAATATTTCTGAGCAGCCAGAAATCGGAAAATATTTTTTTCGATAGATAATTGGAAATGCCGGGGATACAATTGTAGATCCATCCATTTACAATAACTTTTGATGGGTAAGTGTTGCTGTGTGAGAAACAAGTTGTGAGCTGAACGCATTATAGTAAATAAACAAGTTTATAATTCAGAAACCGTTCAGGATAGGTCCGTGTAGACGCGAGACCAGTGTTACCACCTCAGTGTAGGGGAAGGGACTAACTCTATATGATTTTCACGCATAGTAATATATCATACTTCTCGTTTAAATCAGTTTTACTTTGAAAATCGCAAGTTACCAACCTAAAAAAAATTACGGGCGGGATTGAGAGAGTCGCAAGTTCTCGTTCTCGCGAGTCAGTATGGCGATGGTGAGTGAAGTGTTGACGAGGTGTTGACGTAACTTTTGTCCAGTTTCCCTTGCTCCTTGGAGGTTCTGGAAGACCAGACTGTATCGTCGAGGTCCTAAGGAAGGTAAGATCATTATTCTTATATTGTATTGCCTTATATGGCTCTAATACGTGTCTGTGTGTCTCAGTATGTGGATATCAACACTCAATAACGCAAGACTATAAAAAAAGTTTTATTTTCCATTCGCTCAAGTATTAAACCGTGTCTTTCAGCCTCCATATTACGCATCAAATGGCTTTGTTACGCATAACCTCGATAATACAACCGCGCATAGTTAAGAAATGGGTATTATTTCGGTAGTTTGCTTTCAAAAGTCTTAGGATTCGTACCTACATCATGGTGTAGATTTCTTCATTCTGAGTCTTTTGAGCCCCACTTCCCATGGCGCAATGGAATAATAATGGCGTTACATGTAAGACCGAAAATTAAACGTTATTTCAGCCAGAAACGGTTAAGTTAGGTTAATTCAGATTAGGTTAGGTTAGGTTTGAGGTGGGGTTTGCTTTAGTAACAGATATCTTCTTAGAGATCTTCATGAGTGCCAGATTCATTCAACACACATTAAAACTATTCAAGAAAACTAAGTTGTGGCCTCAAAATCGGTGAATGCCCACTACCGAAATTTTACCCCGAAATGTCATAATCATCAGCTTTTCATTATTTATTTATATATTTATTTTATAGGTAAATTTCTAGATGAACACCGAACTTCCTTTGGTGGACGAAACAATTTTTTTCTGGTGAGTTTTGATGTGTTGATTTAATCGGCTAACCGTTTCTGTTGCAAATATTTATTATTATTAGTTGTTTAGCAACAAAAATGACAAAAAAACAAATTGAACCTAACCTAACCTAACCTTACCTAACCTAACTTTACCTAACTAGAAAAAAGAAAAAGAAAAGGGATTTGCGACAGAAACGGTTAGCAGATTAATTCAAAACACATCAAAACTCACCTGAAAAAAAAAATTGTTTCGTCCACCAAAGTGAATTCGGTGTTCATCTGGAATAATACCATTTTTTATATACATACATACTGGTAGCTTGTGTTGGTCCAATGCGTAGTCCTCCTTGCAGCAATAAGAGATCTTAACTTAGCCACCAACTTTATTTCTGAACATAATCACATAGTACATGCATGGTCTTCATTCAGTCACACGAAAGTTTGATCAGAGGAATAAAACAGACACAGATCGACACACCCTCTTAGTATCGCTTCATAGGTCCTCTTCAACTTCGTCTCCTTATAGTTAACAGACTTGTCAACTCTTCCCTTGGCTATTTCACACGGGATGCTAAAACATTTTCATTAGTTTTGATGACTGGACGACTGACTGTATAGGAATGACAGGCGTGACTGGACGACTGTTGCCTGTAGTGTGTATAGCGTCTGTTTGGGTGATCAGTTTCTGCCACAGTTATTAATATCAGTTACTTTGATATCAGGGTTTATTTTTTTTTATTTTTTTATTACATCACAAAGGACTGGCCAAGGGTTAAAATAAAAGAAGTAACAAAACGCCCGAGTAGTTATAGTTGCCAGTCCCTATAAAGAAGACAGTAAGAGAATATGAAAAAGGGGGGGGGGGTGAATTTAGTTACTTTGATAACAGTTACTTTGGTATCGGCTACTTTGATACCAGTTACTTTGATATCAGTTACTTTGATACCAGTTACTTTGATATCAGTTACTTTGATACCAGTTACTTTGATATCAGTTACTTTGATACCAGTTACTTTGATATCAGTTACTTTGACATCAGTTACATTGACACCAGTTACTTTGACATCAATTGCTTTGACACCAGTTACTTTGATATCAGTTACTTCGATATCAGTTACTTTGATACCAGTTACTTTGATATCAGTTACTTTGATATCAGTTACTTTGATATCAGTTACTTTGATACCAGTTACTTTGATATCAGTTACTTTCATACCAGTTACTTTGATATCAGTTACTTTGACATCAGTTACTTTGACACCAGTTACTTTGACATCAGTTGCTTTGACACCAGTTACTTTGACATCAGTTACTTTGACACCAGTTACTTTGACATCAGTTGCTTTGACACCAGTTACTTTGATATCAGTTACTTTGGTATTAGTTACTTTGGTATCAGTTACTTTGACACCAGTTACTTTGATACCAGTTACTTTGATATCAGTTACTTTGGTATCAGTTACTTTGGTATCAGTTACTTTGATATCAGTTACTTTGATACCAGTTACTTTGATATCAGTTACTTTGGTATCAGTTACTTTGATATCAGTTTTTTATTTGTTTTTTTTCTATTTTTCACGTTCAAGTAGGTATCGCCTGTCGGCTATCAGTTACTTTGATACCAGTTACTTTGGTATCAGTTACTTTGATATCAGTTACTTTGACACCAGTTACTTTGATACCACTTACTTTGATACCAGTTACTTTGATACCAGTTACTTTGATACCAGTTACTTTGGTATCAGTTACTTTGATATCAGTTACTTTGACACCAGTTACTTTGATACCAGTTACTTTGATACCAGTTACTTTGATACCAGTTACTTTGACACCAGTTACTTTGATACCAGTTACTTTGACACTTTTTTTAAGTTGAAGACTTTCGCTTGGAGGCTATTAATTATTATCAGTTACTTTGGGTTCTACAGTAAGGAATCTCTGACGGCGGTGGCTGCGTCTGCCTCGCTGGCTCGTCGTGGGGGCAGGGTGGTGGTGGCGGTGGTGGTGGCGTGGTGGGTGGTGATGATGGTGGACATGGTAGTGACCTCGGAACAGACGGACTCCCGCTTGCCGCCGAACACACGCCGACCGTAGCTTTATGAGAGAGAGAGAGATAGAGAGAGAGAGAGATTATTAATTTTCCAAGTTAACCACGTGCAAACACACACACACACACACACACACACACACACACACACACACAGATAGATAGATATTTTATTGACCACAACATATTAAAATAACAATCACAATAACAGCAATATGTATAGGGTCCAAAAAAATGAAATTATAAAATACTGCCCATAATTTAAAGCTAAAACTAAATCCTGAGCGTATAATTCTAGTACACACACACACACGCACACACACACACACACACACACACACACACACACACACACACACACACACACACACACACACACACACACACACACAGTTAGTTGGTTTATTGACAAAAATATAAATTACAGTAATAATAAACATAGGTTACATTATTTTTTTGTCCAAATTATAATCTTTACATTAGGACCCAAAAAATTTCCTTACACTACTGAGAGCAGACAACTTACTATTAAGCCCTTGAGGCCCAGAACGTAATTTTCGTTGTAATTTGGATACCATTAGACGATTTTAATAAACATAAGCAATATTTTAATAGATATGACCTATTTAGTATCCTTGTCCACTAGTTAATTTGGTATATTCAGCTACTTTTCGTAATTTTATGGCTCGACAACATACGTTTTTTTATAGCAAAGGAAAGATCTGGGCGTGAAGGGGTTAAGCATACATTTTCACACACACACACACACACACACACACACACACACACACACACACACACACACACACACACACACACCGTAGTGTAGTGGTTAGCACGCTCGGTTCACAACCGAGAAGTCCTGGGTTCGATCCCCGGGCGGAGCGGAAACATATGGGCTGTTTCCTTAAAACCCGAGCCTCTGTCCACCCAGCAGTAAATGGGTACCGGGTGTCAGCCGGGGGTTTGTGACCCCCCTCCCGGGGTGGTGGCTTCGGCCTACACTAACCACTAAGGATGAATGATAAAAATGTTGATATGGAGACGGGGCCATACGAGCGTTGCTCTGGCCCTGTAAAATACAACTAGATGAATACACACACACACACGATAACCAGTCTCATCTCCAGCCGGTAGCTATTCTTGCGGTCACAACTCCTCGGCTCACACCCCTTACCTGAAATATCGCGACCTCGGCAGCGGCGACACGGAGCCTGCCCTGCCGTGCCTGAGTGAAGACGGTCTGTGGTGCGTCAGGCCTCGCGACGCCTTCCATCTCTCGAGGTGGTGACGCACGCTGTTCTGCACCTCGTTGTTCAGGAAGCAGTAGAACAGTGCCACCCAAAAGCCCTGAGGGAGGGATGGAGGGAGGGTGTGTCATGGAGGTACTGGTGACGTAGGGGTAGAAGGAAGGATTGTGGGTCTGTTCAGTGGATTAAAAGTAAAAAAGTAAAGATGGGAGCATACGCTAAGCTGCGCGTGGCATTCGGTGCTCATCTCCGTGCCATTAACCCTTAGAGCCTGTTGTGAATGAGGACCCGTTACCCCGGGACACAGGGCTAGTGTGACACCCGGGTTAACACAGTTACCTTCCTCAGGTTACCCCAGGTACCCATTTATCAACCCCGAAAGAGAGGAAGAACAGCTAGGGTAGGCTGGTCGCCGACTTGCCCTGGCCCGGATCCAAATCAGGGCCCGAAGATTCGTAGCCAGGCACGCTAGCCACTACACCACGGAGGCGACATGTTCAGTGGATTGGTGAGTGAAAATCTGGGGATCGGTATGGATGGACAGATGGAATGAGGATGGTGTGGTGTTCAGAGAGAGAGAGAGAGAGAGAGAGAGAGAGAGAGAGAGAGAGAGAAGCTTTCGGTATTTGCATTGTGTGAAAAGCCAGGTAGTATAGTATGTAAGAGAGGCTATACGTTAGTACCATTGGGGCGAGAAAAGCTAGATAGACCTAATAAGAGTGCGTATATACAGGGTGTAACACGAGTGTCTGTAAATATTGCTACAGGTGAAAGAACGTGTAATTCTAAGTAGAAAATTTTCTATACACATAATGCTTTTTGAGACTTCCCTTAGACGTGAGATGAAGTAAGAAAAATCACGGCGGCCAGGAATTTCAAAGCGAATGCGACGAATGGATGTAATGCCATAGGTTAGGTTAAGTTAGGTTAGCTTAGGTTAGGTAAGGTTAATTAGGTTAGTCTAGGTTAGGCTAGCTTAGTTAAGGTTAGGTTAAGTTAGGTTAGGTTAGGCAAAGACTATTGTATACTGGACTTGCTACTCGTGCCCCGCGCCAACCCGCCCATGACCAGTGGAGGCCAGTTTTGCGATTCCTGCCATTTTCGAACATCACTCCCATCTCCCTTCCTATGGTTTATCAGTATAAATGATATACCGTTATCTTCGTAAATGTTTGTTCTATAATATTATCAAATAAAAAAAACAGTAAAATACACTAAAGAAACATCATTATGAGAGAGTGAAGAAATATGCATGAACTCAATATTCACTTAAACTCTTCGCCATTTAATATTTTGTGAGAAAACTTTTTACATGAAACATAGCAATAGAAGCGGATTTTCATTAGCTTTCCATTGGTATATTTCTTTTTCTGATAAATGAATTAGAATCATGCATAAATTAGCGTTAACTAAAAGTATAACATCATCAATCGGATCTGCAAGTAAAAAAAGTGTTCCATGAATACAGTAGACTATGGTTTATCAGTATAAATGATACACTGTTATCTTCGTAAATGTTTGTTCTACAGTATCATCAAATAAAAAACTGTGAAATACACTAAAGAAATGTCAATATAAGACTCTGAAGAAATATGCATGAACTTAATATTCATTTAACTCTTCACCATTTAATATTTTGCGTGAAAACTTTTTACATGAAACATGAATAAAAGCGAAATGTTATTAGCTTTCCATTGATATATTTAGTTTTCTGATAAATGAATTAGAACCATGCATAAATTAGCATTAACTAAAACAATTACATCATCAATCGGGTAATTTTCCCGATTGATGAGGTTATTTATTTAGTTAACGCTAATTTATGAATAGTACTAATTCATTTATCAGAAAACGAAATATATCAATGGAAAGCTAATAACATTCCTCTTCTATTGATATGTTTCATGTAAAATGTTTTCTCGCAAAATATTAAATGGCGAAGAGTTTAAGTGAATATTAAGTTCATGCATATTTCTTCACTCTCTCATAATGGCATTTCTTTAGTGTATTTTACTGTTTTTTTATTTGATAATATTATAGAACAAACATTTACGAAGATAACGGTATATCATTTATACTGATAAACCATAGGAAGGGAGATGGGAGTGATGTTCGAAAATGTCAGGAATCGCAAAACT
>JACEEZ010023443.1:45000-75000 GCA_016584305.1 Chionoecetes opilio | reverse complement strand
TATACTTTACTTTTTATACTTACTTAATTTACTTTACTTGTTTTACTTTTAATACTTATACTTTACTTACTTTATTTTTTTTACTTAATTTACTTTACTTGTTTTACTTTTAATACTTATACCTTACTTACTTTACTTTTATTACTTACTTAATTTACTTTACTTGTTTTACTTTTAATACTTATACTTTACTTACTTTACTTTTTTTACTTAATTTACTTTACTTGTTTTACTTTTAATACTTATACTTTAGTTACTTACTTTACTTTTATAACTTACTTACTTTACTTTACTTGTTTTACTTTTAATACTTATACTTTACTTACTTTATTATTTTTACTTACTTACTTTACTTTACTTGTTTTACTTTTAATACTTATACCTTACTTACTTTATTTTTTTTACTTACTTACTTTACTTTACTTGTTTTACTTTTAATACTTATACCTTACTTACTTTACTTTTTTTACTTACTTTACTTTTTTTACTTTTAATACTTATACTTTACTTACTTTACTTTTATTACTTACTTAATTTACTTAACTTGTTTTACTTTTAATACTTATACTTTACTTACTTTACTTTTTTTACTTACTTTACTTTTTTTACTTACTTTACTTTTTTTACTTACTTTACTTTACTTACTTTTCTTACTTTACTTTACTTACTTTTCTTACTTTACTTTATACTTACTTAACTTTTCTTACTTTTTTACTTTACTTATTTTACTTTATTTTTTTTTTTTACTTACTTTACTTACTCTACTTTTCTTACTTTACTTTTCTTACTTTACTTTTTTACTTACTTTACTTTAATGTATACTTACGAGAGTAGATTTGACAGCCACCCAAACCACTATGATAGGTACGGGAACTCCTAAAGGAAGGAAGAATATTCGTGATTAGTATGTAGCATGGAGTCACTAGTGTGTGTGTGTGTGTGTGTGTTGTGTGTGTGTGTGTGTGTGTATGTGTGTGTGTGTGTGTGTGTGTGTTACATGTTGTAGTTCCTGTTACTTATTACTACCTACATCCACCTTTCATCCCCATCCATGACATTATCTAGCCTCCTTTTAACCCCTTGAGACCCAGAACGTTATTTCCATTGTAATTTGGGTACCATTAGACGATTTTAATGAATATAAGCAATATTTTATAGATATGACCTGTTTAGTATCCTTGTACACTAGCAAATTTGGTATATTTAGTTACTTTTCAAAATTTCATGGCTAACAAGAGACCATTTTACAGTATATAGCAAAGGAAAGATCTGGGCGTGAAGGGGTTAAAGCTCCCTATTGACGCCGGACTAACTACCTGTCATTATTTTTTTGTCTCACATAGGGGGTCGCAACTTTGTGAATACTTACCCCAGCCGATTTCGTAACTTTGTGAATACCTACCCCACCCGAGTCGTAACTTTGTGAATACTTATCCCAGCCGATGTCGTAACTTTGTGAATACTTACCGCAGCCTATGTCGTAACTTTATGAATACTTACCCCAGCCGATGTCGTAACTTTGTGAATACTTATCCCAGCCGATGTCGTAACTTTGTGAATACTTACCCCAGCCGATCAGCGTGTAGATTCTCAGCTTTATGTTGTCCACTGAGAATGTTTTGACCACCAGCATGTAGAGATAGAAACCTGAGGAACGATAGAGAAGTTTTATAAAGGAATTTGTAAGGAGAGGGACTTTTTTAATGTGTTCATGATTGGAAATAGTGAGCGTTATAGGCACAAATGTAAAAAAAAAAAAAAATTGTAAATGTAAAAAAAAAAAAAAAAAAAAAATTGTAAATATATATAAAAAAAACACTCACCTTCGACTGACATCCACATAAAACTAGTGAGGTTGAAGTAGTTGATTGGCACAATGAAGGAGCAAACCACGTTATCGGGTAATATAGTCTGCAGAGAGAGAGAGAGAGAGAGAGAAAAAGAGGCGATTATTACATACTTATAGGTAACAAAATAGACTTTAATTAACATGAACAGGTATAAGCATAATTGAGAACCTACCTTTTTACCTCACCTATCCTTCCCTTCCCTTTAAGTATCTATTTTCCATATTTATTTATTTACCTAATAAAACATATTTGAATTAACGTGAACAGGTAGACACACATAATTATAAACTGAAGAGAACATATATGCTTCACCTATCCTTCCCTCCTTCCCTTAAACTACCATTTTGCCAATTACTTATTTTTGTATATACATTAGACCTAATAAAACATACTTGAATTAACATGAACAGATATACAGTACACACATATGTATAACTAGCCGCAAAGCCGCCCTCCGGGCGGACTTTTTGGCTAGCTCCTGCGGAGGGCTATTGGTGGGCGTGGGCTTTCGGCCCACCAAACACAGACTCTCCAGATAGCCCCTTCTAACTTTCCTGAAATCATGGATGTAGAAATGTATGTATTAACGCCTTACCCATCACCCCCCACCCATTCACTCACCCATTACCCATCACCCCCCACCCATTCACTCACCCATTACCCATCACCACACACCCATTCACTCACCTATTACCCATCACCCCCCCACCTATTCCCTCACCCATCACCCATCAGCCCCACCCATTCACTCACCCATCACCCCACACCCATTACCCATCACCCCACCCATTCACTCACCCATTACCCATCACCCTACATCAAGGTTTCCTCAATTCTCGCAACCCACATTTTTTTTTCACAATTCTCGCTAATAGGCTGCTAAAAAAAAGAAAGAAAAAAGTGATCGGATCATCTCATAAGTGGGCTTATAATGTGCCCCTGGTCGAGCTGGTTCCAAAACTGTCCCATATGATGGGATTGTGCCACGGGGGGCGGCACCTATCGCGGATATTCACAGCACACTTTCCCCTTTTTTATGGATTACAGAAACAATCCTTTTGTCCCACCTAACCTCCACTCAAATATCCATAGGTTGTCCATATTGTAGTTTTGTATTGGTTACAACATCAATCCTTTTAGAACCAGCAAGATATAAATCAGTAGTAGGTAGTAGGTGTGTACGTAGGCATCGCAGGTCTCTGGATAAGGGGTTAGAGAAAGACATAGAGTTACATAGTTATATAAATACTCAGACTACACTAAGTTAGGTTAGGTTAGGTAAGGGAAGTTTTATTTTCCTGGGTTCAAACTAAGGGGTCTGTCGTTAACGTAGAGTATATAGACGTAAATTTATATGTTTAGTTATAGATACATTTAATATTGGGTATATACGATTATATATACGTAATTAAAAGGATGGTGAGTTGAGAGAGAGAGAGAGAGAGAGAGAGAGAGAGAGAGAGAGAGAGGAGAGAGAGAGAGAGAGAGAGAGAGAGAGAGAGAAGCATTTATCGAACACCGTCGTAAAAATTATAAGAAAAAAATATAAAGATTATAAAAGGAAAAAATATATAAATTTATGAAGCAATAATTTGTTAGAATGAATACGTGTGTGTGTGTGTGTGTGTGTGTGTGTGTGTGTGTGTGTGTGTGTGTGTGTGTGTGTGTGTGTGTGTGTGTGGGGTGGGGGGGGTGGGGGGGGGTGTATACAATTGATGAAACCTTCGAATATCTCTCTCACTTCCTGGCGCGGTGAATGGTGGGGAGGAGAGGGGTAAGAGGAGCCGTCGTAAAGGAAGGGAAGGAGCGGGTAATACGTCCGTCAAGCATAGTCACACTTCCTGGCGCGGTGAGAGAAGGGGATGGTGGAAGGGTCGTCGTAAAGGAAGGGAAGAGCGGGTAATACATCCAGCAAGTCTAGCGCGTGACCTAAGTGTGTCTGGACCCTTCAGCCAGGTAGGGAAGGAGACAGGTGCTCCATACAGGCTCCCAGTATGCTGTTACCCCGAATTAGTGCTATCGTCAATAACACTATAGTCGCCACTGCACTAATGTTGCCAGGCGTCATATATTATGAATTTTAGCATCACTACAGACTTGTATGTGCCACTGAAGACGGGTACATAATATAAGCTTAGTACATGTACAATTGTACATGCTACTACTATGTAAACTACTGTACATGCCTCTTCAGTGGCACATACAAGCCTGTAATGATGCCAAAATTCATAATATGTTGCGCCTGGCGGCATTAGTGCAGTGCTGACTATAGTGTTATTGACGGTAGCATACTTTACTCTATTGTCCCATGAAAGGATCTTACAGTAATAATATGTATAAGATATATATTGTTTTATGGTATATGAAATGAGTATTTGTGTCAATATACTTGTTTTTTTTATAGAGTAAAAAAAAAAGATATATAAAGTAAAATATCGATATATATATATATAGATAGAGAGTAATAGTAAGATATTGTAGAAAAGAAGATGGACCAATTTAGTCTGATTCATGTTTTACGTGATATGATAATGAGTATTTGTGTGTCATTATCCCAGGAAGATTAATGAAGAGGGATTAGTCTCATTAATCTTTGGGTCTCAAGTCTGTTCTTATTGCTCGCTGGGTAAACATATCAGGTGAAGCGAGAGAGAGAGAGAGAGAGAGAGAGAGAGAGAGAGAGAGAGAGAGAGAGAGAGAGAGAGAGAGAGAGAGAGAGAGAGAGAGAGAGAGAGAGAGAGAGAGAGAAAGAGAGAGAGCTGGGACTGTGAGTGAAGTGATTGTGAAGTGTTATAATTGATGATGACAGGAAGAGAGATCATTAGCCTTTCTCGGCTTTCCCATTGCATTATATGAGTTATAAGTTTGTGTTAGCTCGTATTATAGGCGTACCACCACAACCTTTTCACCACCACACCCCCTTCAGTAGTGGGTCCTTGTCTCCATGACCCCCCTTCACTTCTTCAATCAAGATATTTCAAAATAATCCCGAATCAGAAGAAAAAAACTTAAAAAAGACGTGTTTTTAGCACTTATTGTTCACATAATTATTCATTAGCACCTTGCATATACCCAGCAGATTTAGTCATATCACGTTTAAAAGCTGCCGCAAGCCAGAAGCTATGCGCTATAATGATAATTATATAAATAACAATAATAATAGTAATAATAATAACAAAAAATACTATTGGATGAAAGTCTATCGAGGTAGTGAACTCTGGCAAGACATCACCGCAGAGTTTTTCAGCCACACTTGCTTCTCTGTGCCGACTTTCTTCGCTCACCCTCGCGAGCCCGCTTCATGTTAAAGCGAAGGCCGAGCTTCATGTTAAATAGCCTACTTGACAGTTCTTCCCTTTTCTCTTTTGGCTCACGCCCCCCTAGGTAATTACCCACGCCCCCCAGGCTAATTAAGAACCGCTGCTCCAGAATCACTGTCGAGCAAAATCAGAATAAGTAAAAAAATGTATTAAAAAGAAAATCACGGAAAAAAATATCAATCTGACGGAGGTGAAGAGGTTAATACCGAGCTTACTTGAAGGACAGAAAGATACAGAAAATAAGAGTAAAAAAGAGAAAATCACGTCATATTTTCATTAAAAAGCCTCAAAAATAAAAATAATTAAAAATCAGAAATAAAATCATGTCTAAAAATGTTGACCTGACGAAACTGAATAAGTTAAAATGAGCTTAAAAAAAAAAAAAACTTAAAAATATATTGATCTGACGAAGGTGGTGTTAACCCCTTCACGCCCAGATCTTTCCTTTGCTATATACAATCCTCTGTTAGCCATAAAATTACGAAAAGTCACTGAATATACCAAATTAGTTAGTGGTCAAGGATACTAAACAGGTCATGTCTATAAAATATTGCTTATATTTACTAAAAATCGTCTAATGGTACCCAAAATCACAATGGAAATTACGTTCTGGGCCTCAAGAAGTTAAAAAGAAAATCATGCAAAAAAGTGTTAATCTGACGAAGGTGAAGAGGATAATAACGATAATAGCGAATAATAGAGGATAAGAGAGAGAGAGAGAGAGAGAGAGAGAGAGAGAGAGAGAGAGAGAGAGAGAGAGAGAGAGAGAGAGAGAGAGAGAGAGACATAATACCGAAGCTTACTTGAAGGCGAGGAAGACACAGAGGGCGAGGGTGACGGCGGCGAGGCTGAGGGAGTGGCCGAAGTAGAAGATGGTCTTGGTGGCGTGCGTGGAGGCGGCGTGCTCGGGGCTCGGGCCGGACACCAGATTGAGGCAGTGCGTGTAGGACGACTTGGAGGACCAGGTGCCGTTGTGAAGGCAGAACAGTGTGGCGTTGTTCTCTGGGGGGACATGGGGTGACACGTGTTATGAGAGAATGTGTGTGTGTGTTATTATTTTTGTTTGCATCATAAAGAACTAGCCAAGGACAAAACAAAAAAGTAATAAAAAGCCCGCTAGCTGCCAGTCCCCATAAAGAAAATAGTAAGAGAATATAGAAAGAGGGGTGGGCCAATTTAGTTCGGGAGGTGTCTGAATTTTTAGTCTCCTGAACTAAATTGGCTCACCCCTCTTTTTTATTTTATTCTCTTACTGTCTTCTTTATAGGGACTGACAACTAAGCGGGCTTTGTGTTACCCATTTTTGTTGTGCCCTTGGCCAGTTCCTTGTGATGTAAAAAAAAAAAAAAAAAAAAAAAAAAAAAACCTTGTTACTCCTCTCTTGAAAAAAGAAAGAAATCGTATAAATCGAAAAAAGTCGTAGAAATAGAAACAGGAAGAGAGTACTTGAGTTTACCAGTGAAAGGGATGAAAGAGTGAAGATGCTAGTTAACTCTTGCATTAGGATTCAGGAAGATATGTTTGAAATGTGCAACACTAATAATGATACATGCCAGGGAAATGTAACCCAATGCTTTATAGGGAGATGTGACCCGCGTGTTCCTCTCCAAGGCCAAGGGGAGGGGGGAGGGGGAGTTATTGCCAAACACGTCCTCATCATGTTTTACTCCACACCTCAACTCTTGGGACCATAAGTATCATCACTTCAACCACCACCACCACCACCACCACCCCACCACTACTACTACTACTGCTAGTACTACTACTACTACAACTACTTCCACTTCCACTTCCACTTCCACTTCTACTACTACAACCACTACCACTACCACTACCGCTCGCTATATACTCTCATTTAAAATTCAACCACAAACATTAATCATATCACAACCTTTCATCCTTTACATATATTTCATCTCGAGCATCGCATTCATCACCTTGACAACTATACCACAACACACACGCACGCACACACACACACACACACACACACACACACACACACACACACACACACACACATATACCAGAGGTGGGCACTTCCGCAAACTCTTCCGCAAACCGCAACTTCCACATATTGCGGAAGTCCGAATTCGTTTGCGGATGTGCGGAAGTGTAAATGTTTGCGGATTTGCGTTTGCAGAAGCATTTCCGCAAACGCAAATATGTCCGCAAACTCTCAATTTTGAACACAATTCCTGCGCGGCTACGCGCACCGTCTACTTGCTTACTTACTTACTTACTTACTATAAGAGGAGCAAAACTTTAAGGTCTAAGTTTACATCCTCAGCACTCCCGCCTTCACCTCTATCGACCTTGGCAAACTCCTGATAAACACTTGGACTTCTTGTACTGCTGGTGGGCTGTTGTGAAAGCCTCATATTTTCAAACCAAGCAAATGGAATTATACACATGGGAAAATAAATACGAAAATTAAAGTAAAATAACAGTCGAAACTTATTCAAGAACACCATTAATAGGAATGTATTTTATCAGGAAATTCAAATCAAAGAACATAACATTTCAAATCTAATTGACGATAACAAAAAATTGGCAAATAAAAATATTCAAAATATACCGAGAAACAAGAAAAACCGGTTCGTGCACTGAAGCAAAATATATGCCTTGCAAACTTTGGGCAAATGGTGATGCGGCCTTATTGCTCGATGCCCCGGGCGACGACGAGTAATGACGAAGATAAATGAAGCTCAGTAAATATTTCTTATACTCAGTGAGACAAACAAGCAGCTACCCACTTGACTTTTAGTGTGTGTGTGTGTGTGGTGTGTGTGTGTGTGTGCGTTCTAGGAGGCCTTGGCAGAGGGCGCCTGTAAGATGCCTGGGGTTGTGTCTCGAGTCAAGGAGGAGATCGAGGCGGGGCGTCGCTCAGGAACATTGAAAAGATGACGTCACTCTTGGAATCTTAGATCTTCTGTCTGCTGGCCGTGTGTGTCCTGTAGTGATGATACCCTCGGGTGTTATCTGATTGGTCCGTGTCTTACAGCGGAGCTCCGTGATTGGTCCATAATGGCTGTGGGGGGGGAGGGGGGGTCAACTCCAACCTGGTGACAGGCAGACACACACACAGGCTCCAGGCTGCCGTGCCTCCTGCAGGCGGCTGCCGCGGTTCCAATCACAGGTTGGATCTAGCACGAACATCCTATATATGGTCATGTTGAGAAAATATATTTTTTTAATACCGCGCCAGTACGTCAATCACCGCGCCTTTACTCAGTAGGAATCGAGTGACCATGCAGCCCTCAAGGAAATATTCCTGCCGGGTGCAGACTTGCTCCCTCCTCAGGTGGCCGACGAGCGTCCACCTTCACGCCGAGGCAGCAGGCGGCTGCTTCGGCTGTTGCAGGAGGACCTTCGTGCCGGTGGCGTGCATCACCGTGCCGCCCGACACGTGGCAGATGCTCCCCGGCCACACGTGGGAACACGAGAAGTGGCAGAACCCGGAGGCCGAGCTCCGCGCCGACTTCGGGAAGCTGGCCGCCATGGACGGCGTGGCCCGTCGCTTGAAGGTGAAGGTGAAGAGCGGGCACAAGACCATTGCCAAGGGCACCTTCGCAAACATCTTCAGCAATGTTGAAGATGGCGATTTTGTGTTTGAGAACATCTCATCGGAGATGGTTCTCATGGATGGCTTATCGCTGTCCTTGGTAAGACAAGGACCACCAACAGTGGTTAGCGAAGGACCCACAGGGGAGGAACGCGTGAGTCAGCCCTCCAGGCAACAGTCTGGCGGGGGTGACCCCTCTCCCCTACAGAGGGACGGGAACAAAGGGGATGTACTTCCACCCCCGTCGTTATATTATGAAGAAGGAAGCAGCGATTCTCCCCCCCCCGAGGAGAATGTCCAGGATGACGGATTCTGTGACATTACTCTTGACGACACAAGTGACGACGACGGCAACGGCCTCTCGTCACCGCTGGTTGAGACAAGCGACAGTCTCAACCAGCAGCTGCAGTTGCCGATCTTCTCCATGGTGCCCGAGACACCCTTGCCTCCTGGACGTCAGGACAGCCACATGCTCACGCTGCCCGCCCTGCTGTGGTTCGCCAACCTGGCAGTGGCCGTGGCGGCACCGGCTGTGTGCGTGTACGGCGCGGTGGTACCACTGCTGGAAGACACCGTGCCCTTCCTGGCTGGCCTGTCCTCGCGCCCCGATGAGGTGACGAGCGTGGTGCAGGCGGCGTGCGTGGCCTTCGTGCTGGTCACGACAGGCTATTGGTACGCTGCCCTGGTGGCGCGGCCCTCCGGCAGGCGGCGGCACAGGCAGCGGGATAAGTACTGTGCGGCCTGCGAGGAGGAAGTGGCGGTGGACGAGTGGCACTGCGAGGTGTGCGGCGAGTGCGTGGAAGGCAGACAGCACCACTCTGTGCTGCTGAACCGGTGCATGGGTGCCGCCAACGTGGCGCTTTACAGGACGCTGACGCAGCTCCTGACCACTGGCGCCGCGGTGGTGCTGGTGCTGTTCCTGGTGGAGGCGGTGATGGGGCAGCCGTGGCGCCTCCTCCAGGTCGGGGTGTTGCTGTGCTGTGCCTGGAACTGCCGCAACGCCGCGGCCAAAGAGCGAGCCAGGCAGGCTTGTCGCGGTGACTGGTCCCTGCTCGAGGAGTGAGGAGCTCGCGACCCTCACAGGGGGGAGATTCCCTCCACCCATCTTTCTAGTGTGTCTCCTTTTGACTTGTTACTCTGTTCAATGCTTTCTACAAATTGAATGATCAGAATGCATATAAACTCTTTATCTTATTCTATTAAACTTTATTTATTTATTTATCAGCATATAAATCAATAAAAAACAACTACACTGACAACACCTTTCAGTTAATGACTCGTGGCTGTGAAACCACAGATTCCAATATTGATCTAAATCTTCCTCAGGCTCACTACAATATTGTATTGAAAAGTTCTTTTTATATAAAGTGCATGCCTCCTATTTGGAATTTTTTATCCAGATATATTAAGTTGTTGGCAAAATCACCATCAGTCAACACTACAATTCATGAAGAAAGTCACAACAGTGTTATTCTCAAACCAAAACACTTTAATTATTCATAAAATCTTGTTTATATGAAATCATTATTATTATTTTTTTTATTGTTATTATCGTTATTATTATTATATTATTATTATTATTATTATCATTATTATTATTATTATTATTATCACTAAGTTATGATAAATATCCGTCAAAAAGAGCAATATTTAGCGGGGTGATAAAAGAGAGAGAAGAGAGAGAGAGAGAGAGAGAGAGAGAGAGAGAGAGAGAGAGAGAGAAGGAGAGGAGAGAGAGAGAGAGAGAGAGAGAGAGAGAGAGAGAGAGAGAGAGAGAGAGAGAATTTGGGGAGTATTGTACCGGCAAACAATATAGAACAGTATTCTGCTTTCTTATGAGCCGAAATCCTGCAAGAGAGGAGTAGCAAGGCACGTCGGTGACTAAACTGACCATAAGTCTTTTCAAATTTCAGTGTCTGCTTTTGGGGAGTAACGAGAATAAATATATTAGGTAGTTTGCGGTTTGCGGACTTGCGGTTGCGGAAGTGTGAACTTCAAGAGATTTGCGAACGTGCGGTTGCGGAACGTAAGGATTGAGGTTTGCGGATTTGCGTTTGCGGAAGTGGATTTTCGTTTGCGGTGCCCACCTCTGACACACACACACACACACACACACACACACACATACTCCGTAGGGTACTCCGTAGTGTAGGGGTAGCACGCTCGGTTCACAACCTAGAAGTCCCGGGTTCGATCCCCGGGCGGAGCGGAAACATATGGGCTGTTTCCTTAAAACCCGAGCCCCTGTCCACCCAGCAGTGAATGGGTACCGGGTGTTAGCCGGGGTTTGTGACCTGTTCTCCGGGGTGCTGGCTTCGGTCAAAACTAAGCACTAAGGATGAATGATAAAAATGTTTATATGGAGACGGGGCCATACGAGCGTTGCTCAGGCCCTGTAAAATACAACTAGATGAATACAACTAGATGAATACACACACACACACACACACACACACACACACACACACAGACACACACACACACTATCCTACTACGATCTTTTCTATCTTTTCTATCCTCTATAGATACAATATAGATAACATAGAAACAATAGGGAGTTTTAAAAGGAGGCTAGACAATTTCATGGATGGGGATGAAAGGTGGATGTAGGTAGTGTTAAGGCCGTGTCACACGGACACTTTTTCCGGCATCTTTTGGTATTTTGCTACCAAAAGATGCCTGTAGTGGTGGCGAACAAATGCGCGTTCGTCACATGGCGTTTCGGCTACGAGCATCTTCTTGCACGATTCATAAGTCTTGAATTGAAGAATACGATTGAAATGAAGACGATTGAAGTCTTCTTGCACGATTCATAATATTAGTTTTGTCAAAATTGGTTGCGGGTTCCGGAAGATGCCAGTAGAAGATGCTCGTAGCCGAAACGCCGTATGACGAACGCGCATTTTTTTGCCACCACTACGGGCATCTTTTGGTAGCAAAATACCAAAAGATGCCGGATAAAGTGTTCGTGTGACATGGCCTTTAAGTAACAGGAACTACCTTGTGTAGGCTAGATCTCACGCCCTTTTGTAGCTTCCTTATTTATGTTTTTATGTTCTTATAGCTACTACCAATATTTCTACTACTATACTACTACTACCACTACTACTACTACCACTACTACTACTACTACTGCTACTACTACTACTACTACTACTACTACTACTACTACTACTACTACTACTACTACTACTACTACTACTGCTACTACTACTGCTACTACTACTACTACTACTACTACTACTACTACTACTACTACTACTACTACTACTACTACTACTACTACTATAGCTTGTAGGGTCTTTGGTTACTACTAACTACTACTACTACTACTTACTACTACTACTACTACTACTACTACTACTACTACTACTACTACTACTACTACTACTACTACTACTACCGTTACCACTACTACTATTACTATTACACTACTACTACTACTACTACTACTACCACCACCTACTACTACTACTACTACTACTACTACTACTACTACTACTATACTACTACTACTACTACTACTACTACCACTCCTACTACTACTACTACTACTACTACTACTACTACTATTACTACTACAACAACAACAACTACTACTAGGGTCTTTGGCTACTACCTATACCCACCATTTACCTGAGGGGTCGTAGTGAACACCATTAAAGGTATCGAAGCAAGGAATAACTCGTACATGTCCAGGCAGTGTCTCGGGCCAGCAGGAGACCCCATCAAACTTGACAGGACACGCGCTGGGACCATGCTCGGGGTGGGTGCGAGACCTCACGTACTGCTCGAAACAAACCTCCAACTTGTGCTCGTCTTTGGTCGCGTTGGACACTACGACAGACTGCTCCATGAAGCTCTGCCATAGATCCTCACCTTGCCGGGACGTACTAGTGTCTTCCAAGGGTTCTAGGGTCATGGCGCCGTCTTGTGTCACTGTCAGGGAGAGCATTGTGGCTGTGGCAAGGGGTGAAGGAGGGATAAAGGTTCCTTGGGTTCAAAGGATGTAGGTTCCTTATTTTCTTAGGTTCTTAGGTTCTTAGGTTCTTATGATTGACGTATTATAGCCTCCCTTGCTCTTCTTTCCCTCAAGGAAGTCGTCAAAGGTTGTTTTTGGCTTTGTAGGTGTCAGTTTTTTCCTTGTATTTTTCCTTCCTTCCTTCCTTCCTTCCTTCCTTCCTTCCTTCCTTTCTTTCTTCCTTCTTTTCCTTCTTTTCCTTCCTTCCTTCCTTCTTTCCTTCCTTCCTTCCTTCCTTCCTTCCTTCCTTCTCTTTCTTTCTTTCTTCCTTGCTTCCTTCCTTCCTTCCTTCCTTCCTTCCTTCCTTCCTTCCTTCCTTCCTTCCTTCCTTCCTTTCCTTCTTTTTCCTTCTTTCCTTTTCTATATGGGACTGAGTATCTCTTGTTAAGTGTGAAGGATCCGACAGGCTTTTTGATGTCCTTTTATAGGTAAGACAGGCGACCCATCGAAGAGCAGGAAGCGAAAATGTTACTTATTCATCTGTAAAAGAAGAAAAAACCGATACCATTAGTGACAGGGGTGAAGAATAATGGCCTAAGGTGCATACGTATTTTCTTAACTGATTAAATTTTAGTGTAATCACCTTTTTTTTTCTTCCATTCATTACGTAAGAAAGGTAAAAGAATATATTTAGTTAAAAATGTCACGTCTATATCGGAATAAGAAAAAAAACATAAAATTAATGAAAGGGGTGAAGAATAATGGTCTAAGGTGCAAACGTATTTTCTTAACTGATTAAATTTTAGTGTAATACTCTTTTTTCTTCCGTTTTTTACGTATAGTACAAACCAGTTACACCAAAATCTGCTATACCAAACGGTTTATGGAACTGTCGCCGATGGGAATTCTCGCCGAAACACCAACCTAGAACTCTCGCCGACGTTGAAATGCTAACCTAACCTGGACATTGGCACCTAACTTAACCTAACTGATCAAGGTAATGATAGTATTTCATCCCTGAATCCAGAAACACGGGTAAAACGATTAAGTGTATATATTGGGTCCTGTAATATCAAGAATTGGAACACTCGACGACGGCGGCGAGAATTCCTATCGGCGACAGTTCCAGGTACCTACCAAACCCATCTCCCTTCGCTAAAGACTCGACGAGAACAAAGTGTAGGACTGCTGAGGGTAGAGAGAAGCAGGCCAGCAGTTTATGATATCCAGCGGCAGTAGGAACCGAGGCCTGTTCAGTATTCACCCAGGGCGACACGGGAGGGAAGGGAGAGAGGAGGGGGAGAGGGCAAAAAGGGTGGCAGGAGAAAATCACTCAAGCTGCTTCTCAAAACTTTTACTGTGTCGCTGCCGCACTCCATTTCCGTCACACACACACACACACACACACACACACACACACACACACACACACACACACACACACACACACACACACACACACACACACACACACACACACACACACACACACACACACACACACACACACACGACGCACACACACGTAAGCTGATATATTTTTCAAGGTTCATTTTTAGTGCATGAATATTCCCCGCAGCTCTTTGGAAGCATTATAAATAGTTTCAAGGTTTTCGGGTCCATAAAAAGTTCCTTAGTTAAGTTTTATACGGTTTAAAGATATATATTTCTTAATTCATTTTTGAGGTGTGATTATTTGATTTGATATCCTTTTATTGCACGAGTTGTAAATATTTTGTAATGAATGATAAGTGCGTGTCAAATCTTTAGTGTGTGTGTGTGTGTGTGTGTGTGTGTGTATGTATGTGTGTGTGTGTGTGTGTTGTGTGTGTGTGTGTGTGTGTGTGTGTGTGTGTGTGTGTGTGTGTGTGTGTGTGTGTGTGTGTGTGTGTGTGTGGCAAAACAGCTGAACCCTCGATATTGCACTAAATTATGTTATTATGTTATGTTGTGTTACTAAATTATGTTATGTTATGAAATCAAACTATATTGCTCGCTGACATATTGCATTCTTAAACCACAGTGAGGCGAGATGCTTTAAAAAGCATTGATTTATACATGTAATTCCACAGGTAGGCAAACACATGGTGATGGTTTCGGCTAACACTAAGCACTAAGGACGAATGATAAAATGTAGATATGGAGACGGGGCCATACGAGTGTAGCTCAGGCCCTATAAAAATCCAACTAGATCAATACAACTAGATCAATACAACTAGATCAATACAACTAGATCAATACAACTAGATCAATACAACTAGATCAATACAACTAGATCAATACAACTAGATCAATACAACTACATCAATACAACTAGATCAATACAACTAGATCAATACAACTAGATCAATACAACTATATAGATCAATACAACTAGATCAATACAACTAGATCAATACAACTAGATCAATATAACTAGATCAATACAACTAGATCAATACAACTAGATCAATACAACTAGATCAATACAACTAGATCAATACAACTAGATCAATTCAACTAGATCAATACAACTAGATCAATACAATTAGATCAATACAACTAGATCAATACAACTAGATCAATACAACTAGATCAATACAACTAGATCAATACAACTAGACCAATACAACTAGATGAATACAACTAGATGAATACAACTAGATCAATACAACTCACACCCTTTGGTTTATGACTCTATAAATGATAATGGCTACAGTGTGATGCTATTTATAACCAGGAAGTTTCGAAGGTCAGTAAGGATAATATTACGTTGTGCGTGTGATATGGAGCGGCTGTTAGGCCATGTGTGATCTCAAATACCTTACAGACCTTGCTAATATACCAGTCATTTTTCTTTTTTTTAAGACTTTCTTTTTTAATTATAGTCTTTTTTTTTTATTATGGTCAAAATGGAGTAAGGAAGCCACGCCCCCTGCCTCTCCTTCTATTCTACGGGGCAGCTGATTGGTGCATTCCTCGTGTCATCACTACCAATCACAATATCTTCACTACTTAGCAGCGCGTGACCACTGGACAGAGCAATCTTCACTACAAAGGGTGACAAAATAAAAAATTCCTCTGTAGTGAAGATTGTTCTGTCCAGTGGTCACGCCGCTGTTAAGTAGTGAAGATATTGTGATTGGTAGTGATGATATGAGGAATGCACCAATCAGCTGCCCCGTAGAATAGAAGGGGAGGCAGGGGGCGTGGCTTCCTTAGTGCACTTTTGACCATAATAAATACAATAGACTATAGATCTCCCTTTTTTGTTTCATTGTTCCTTCTCTTAACTATATTTTTATTTTACTTTTATTCCAATTTTTGTTCATTAATCTTTTTATTTGCATTCATTTTCTGTCTTTTTTTAAGGTCAATTGGAAAAAATAAATAAATATACCAGTAATAGGGAGAGAGGCCACTTAAGCATATCAATAAGTCACTTCTATCCTCTCATAACATTCACTGGGTCACTCAAGAGAGGTAACTGTTTAAAGCATATCAATAGGTCACTAATATCCTCTCATAACATTCACTGGGTCACTCAAGAGAGGTTACTGTTTAAAGCATATCAATAGGTCACTAATATCCTCTTGTAACATTCAGTAGGTCACTCATCTCCGACATCCCTTCCCTTCATTCCCTATAACATAAACACATATAAATATAAGGAAGCTACAAGAGGCCATGATAAAGTAAGTAAGGCGCTGCTATGAACGAGAGTTTTTCTTTTAAGGTTCTTCTAAAGGGGTATAATAAAAACCCATTAACCCCTTCACGCCCAGATCTTTCCTTTCCTATGAAAAATTGTCTGTTGTTAGCCATAAAATTACGAAAAGTAACTGAATATACCAAATTAGCTAGTGGACAAGGATACTAAATAGCTCATATCTGTATAATATTACTTATATTAACTAAAATCTTCTAATGATAGTCAAATTACAATGAAAATTACGTTCTGGGTCACAAGGGGTTACAATCTTTCGCTAGCTGTGTTTACGGTCGAGTGTCTGATGTGAGGAGGAACAGGGTAGTGAAGCGCGGGAGATGGCTGGAGATTTGAAGGTCTGCGGAAGAGAGAAAGAGTGAGAGAGGATTATATAGAGAGGCATTGTCGCGTGGTGGGAGATGGAAAGCGAGCAGGGTATTGAGTGAAGTGTTGGACGGAGCTTGAAAATAAAGGAGAAAGCAAAGACACTGTTTTAGAGAGAGAGAGAGAGAGAGAGAGAGAGAGAGAGAGAGAGAGAGAGAGAGAGAGAGAGAGAGAGAGAGAGAGAGAGAGAGAGAGAGAGAGAGAGAGAGAGAGAGAGAGAGAGATTTGTGCCTACATATCTCTATTTTGACCATACTTCTCTGTACTAACATAAATGGACAACAAAAACTGGAGCCTGACAAAAGTACATACACGAAAAAAATATGGAATGAGAGAGAGAGAGAGAGAGAGAGAGAGAGAGAGAGAGAGAGAGAGAGAGAGAGAGAGAGAGAGAGAGAGAGAGAGAGAGAGAGAGAGAGAGAGAGAGAGAGAGAGAGAGAGAGAGAGAGAGAGAAAAAAAATGGCAGACATATGAAGGAGGAGAGGGTTAAGGACAGGGAAGGAAGATAGGAAGATGGCCTGAATAGGGAAGATGATTGAAGAGGGGGCTGGAACAAGGCACCTATAACCTCCCTTCTATGTTCCTTGGGGTGGAAGTGGTGCGAGGTAGGGGAACTATCTGAAGGAGGGGTCAAGAGTGGCCTGAGGGAGAAGGAAGATATTGCAAGCGGCGACGTGGATGGGACATTGTTATCCGAGGGAGAGGTGTGCTTGGTGGGAAGGTATACGCGCTGGAAAAGACAATAGTAATAAGAAAATAAGAAAATAAGGAAGCTACAAGAGGCTGGGAGACCTACACATGGTAGTTCCTGTTACTTGACACTACCTACATCCACCTTTAATAAGAACATCATAAAATTAGAACATAACAAAATAAGGATCCTGTTACTTGACACTACCTACATCCACCTTTAAAAAGAACATCATAAAATTAGAACATAAAAAAATAAGGAGAATAGTAGTAAGAAAATAGAAAAAACAAAAATAGGAAAATAAGTAATAGGAATATATAGATAATAGTAATAGTTGTATATAGTAGTAATAATATACACCTGATGGAGTAGGAAAAAGGCAGGAATGGGTAATTTCCACTATTACTAAGTCTTTATTGGTGTTATTTTTGTCCTAAGTTGTTATGTTTTATTATCATAGAATTATATTTTCCCGTCTCTGTTGTCAAGATCCCCCTTTTTTTTGTACTCTTCTCAAAAACATGCTTATTTTGCTATTATATGTTTGAAAGAATATAGTTTGAAGTTATATTAATGGTTCGTGTTTAACCCCTTCACGTCCAGATATTTCCTTTGCTATATGAAATTGTCTGTTGTCAGCCATAAAATTACGAAAAAGTAACTAAATATACCAAATTAGTTAGTCGACAAGGATACTAAACAGGTCATTTCTATAAAATACTGCTTATATTCACTAAAAATCGTCTAATGGTACCCAAATTACAATGGAAATTACGTTCTGGGACTCAAGGGGTTAATAATAAATATATATAAAGCTCATCTGTGTCCATTCTGTTCCTCTCACTTGCCTCTAATACTCTTTCTCTCTCTCTTTTTCCCTGTCACACTTTCACACTCGTCACCACTTTTTATATCCTTGGCACTTAGCGTCTTCTCTGCCTCATTAATACAGACATTTGCATCTTTTTCCACTTGCAGATGACACTTCTACCTGTCACCTTTCCCTGCTGTCTTAACATATACCAAGGATGAAGTGGGAACGTAGTGTTGAGGGAAGAGGAGAAGCAGGAGAGGAACAGGTACACACAGGATGCAAGGTAAGGTGTTGAAGTCCATAGAAGAGGATAGTAAGAGTGTTAAGAGTTTATAGAAGAGGATAGTAAGAGTGTTAAGAGTTTATAGAAGAGGATAGTAAGAGTGTTAAGAGTCCATAGAAGAGGATAGTAAGAGTGTTTACAGTCCATAGAAGAGGATAGTAAGAGTGTTAAGAGTCCATAGAAGAGGATAGTAAGAGTGTTTACAGTCCATAGAAGAGGATATTAAGAGTGTTAAGAGTTTATAGAAGAGGATAGTAAGAGTGTTAAGGAAATATATAGTAAAATAATTAAGAATACAAGTAAATCTGGGAGTATAAATTTTGTGAGCGTATAGTCATTAGGTGAATGTGCTTAGGAAAGATAAGAGGAAGGAAGAAAGGAGAAGAAAAACTAAAGGAAGGAGGGTAAGGTTTTAAAGTTCATAGAGGAGAATAGTAAGAGTGTTAAGGAAGTATATATGAAAGAAAATGGGCATGCAAGTTAATCTGGGAGTATATATTTTGTAAACCTATAGTCATTAGGTGAATGGTTATTGAAATTAGCACTTCAATCAATGGGTTTAAGTAGCATTGAATACCTTTTGCTGGGTTGTTATTGAATTGGTCTTATCTGTATAGACTATGATAGCTATACATGCTTCACGATGCTACTAAATGTACTGTTATTAACTATGCATATTCTTTACGATCACATAACCAATTTACAGGAACTACCACGTGTAGGTGTCACAGCCTCTTGTAGCTTCCTTATTTTCTTATGTTCTTATGTTTTTAATAACTTTAGTAAACAAGTTGGGAGATCAGAATAATGTGTAGTATTGCCCTTGAAGCCGCTTTATTGTCATCACCTGTGTAGTAAAACGAAGGAGAGATGCAGTCACTACACCAACAATAGATCAATACAAACCCCCTAATCACACACACACACAAACACACACCGTCTGGACGGATCAGTGGGTTAGGGCGCCCGTCAGCATTCTGTGGTCCCACGTTCGATCCCCGCTCATTCCCCAGGATTTTTCCACTAAGAAATTCGTGCGGTTTCTGTCCCCCTTGAGCAAGGGAATGGGAGGGTGTAGTGTGTGAGGTCCCAGCATTACAAAGATCGGTAATAATGAGCTCCAAGCCTGCACCGGGAGGGTGAAACTGGCGATCGCGAGTCTGACTCGCTTGGACAAGACCATGGATGAATGACACACACACACACACACACACACACACACACACACACACACACACACACACACACACACACACACACACACACACACACACACACACACACACACACACACACACACACACACACACACACACACACACACACACACACACGCACGCACGCACGCACGCACGCACACCATGACTAACTAACAAGGTGACACACACACACAAACAGCTCCTGACAGACGCGCCTTTCTAATGACTATAACACAACACTGAATAGTAACATACAAAGGTCGAAGAACACAGAGAGCAGCTACACAGACGCGGTGAAGCTGTTATTGTGACCTTGTATCATACCTCTCTCTCTCTCTCTCTCTCTCTCTCTCTCTCTCTCTCTCTCTCTCCTCTTCTCTCTCTCTCTCTCTCTCTCTCTCTCTCTCTCTCTTGTCCCTATTCGCTTTTGTCTTTGTATGTAACGACCAGAGCGCACAAAGCAAGGATTATTCAATAGCTATGATGATGATGAGGAGGAGGAGGAATACATAGGAATACATAGGAATAACAGACACCAGAAGACCTATTGGTCCATAACGAGGGTATCTGTTGTATTACATACTACTAACTATCAACTACATGTAAGAGGACAGTTGGAAAATGATACCATGTCCCTAAAGAAGATAGGAACATGGAAGTTTCTTAGTGAAGAATGATAGGATATGAAATATACTAACTACAACTACCACTAACACTAATCGATCCGTGGGACTATAATATGTATTCGCAGGGCAATATCAAAACCCATTTACTTTACGGTACGCATCAAGTCTGTTTCTAAATGAGGCTATTGTACTGGCTTCGACAACATTTGCTGGTAATTTGTTCCATCGATCAACGACTCTAACATTGAAATAATTTTTACGGAGATCTGTGCTGCAACGTTGACCATTCAGTTTTAGACCGTTGTTTCTTGTTGCCACATGAGGAGAAGGCTCGAATAGATTCTCTTGATTAATAACATCAAATCCTTTAACGATCTTAAAGGTTTCTATCAAGTCCCCACGGATTCTACGATCTTTTAAGGAAAACATATTAAGTTTTTGCAGTCTCTCTTCATAAGATGAATTTCGCAGAGATAGAATTAGTTTGGTTGCTCTTCTTTGAACTGATTCCAATTTGGCTTGATCTTTTACGAAACAAGGCGACCAGAATTGAACGGCATATTCTAAGTGTGGCCTAACCAAAGACGTGTATAATCGTGTCAATACTTTCGGAGTTTTATGTTCAACTAGCCGCAAAGCAACCCTCCGGGCGGACTTTTTGGCTAGCTCCTGCGGAGGGTTATTGGTGGGCCTTCGGCCCACCAAACACAGACTCTCCAGATAGCCCCTTCTAGCTTTCCTGAAATCATGGATGTAGAAATGTATGTATTAACGCCAACCCATTCACATCACCCCCAACCCATTCACTCACCCATTACCCATCACCCCCCATCCATTCACTCACCCATTACCCATCACCCCCCACCTATTCACTCACCCATTACCCATCACCACACACCCATTCACTCACCCATTACCCATCACCCCCCACCTATTCCCTCACCCATCACCCATCACCCCCAACCCATCACCCCCCACCCATTCACTCACCCATCACCCCACACCCATTACCCATCACCCCACCCATTCACTCACCCATTACCCATCACCCTACATCAAGGTTTCCTCAATTGTCGCAACCCACTTTTTTTCCCCCACAATTCTCGCTAATAGGCTGCTAAAAAAAAAAAAAAAAAGGATCGGATCATCCTATAATTGGGCTTAAAACATTCCTCTGGTCGACCCGGTTCCAAAACTGCCATATGATGGGATGGGGGCACTGGGGGCGGCACCTATCGCGGACACACACACACAGACACACACTTTCGCTTATATTATTATAGAAGTTGCGTTTGATGAAGCCCAACATCATATTCGCCTTTTTACTGGCAGCCAGGCAATGCGTACTGGTTTTAAGATCATTACTAATCAATCAATCATTGGGAGCATACGCCGGGGGGCGCGTCGCCTCGCCCACCCTACGACGCCACTCCCGGGGGTCACCACGCGCGAGTTCCCATGCAGGCTCCTTTCCCATACCAAGCAGCTCTCGGCAAGAAACATCAACTTGCCCCAGCCACGAGCCTTGTGGGCGCCCCCTTGGCCTCCTCCACGCCGGATTGTCTCTTACAGATACAACCCGATGGGAAGGATCGGTTTCAGGGTAGCGTGCCACATGCCCATATAGCCGAAGTTGGCGCTGACGGACTATGCAGGTAATAGGCCTCGATTCAGTCTCACGGTGCAATCGCTGATTTGACACGTAATCATCCCAGCGATACCCCATGATTCTGCGAAGACACTTATGACCAAAGGCATTGATTCGTCTCCTCAAGTCACTATTTAGTGTCCATGTCTCCCAACCATAGAGTAAGACAGGGATCACAAGCGATTTGAAGATCCGGATCTTTGTCCTCCTGCACAGGTACCGACAACGCCAAATACTCCCGCTGAGCGAGTCCATAACACCGTGGGCTATGCCAATCCGCCGTAAGACTTCTTGACGTGACCCGCCGTCATTATGGACTGCGCTACCAAGGTATGTAAAACTTTCCAAGATCTCAATGTCCTCGCCACACGCATGAACAGACTGTACTGCTTCATCTAGTAAGTCTCCAAACACCTGGACCTTGGTCTTGAGCCAGGAGACCTCAAGTCCCAAAGGCTTTGCCTCCTCGTGCAGCGCCTCGAGAGCCATCACCAGGACCTCCACGACTCAGCCAAAGATTACTGCATCATCGGAAAAAAACAAGATCAGTGTCTTGGTGTTGCCGACGGATGCTCACACAATCACTTTGATCTACAACCTTGTCCAATACCCAGTCCATACAAGCGTTGAAAAGTGATGGGGCAAGGACGCACCCTTGCCTCACTCCTGTATTCACAGGAAAGAAGCTGGATACACCTGCCCCACACTTCACAGCACTCATTACTAATGATGATACCTAAATCCTTTTCCTGCTGTACTTCAGTTAACGATTTATTTTGCATTTGATAGTTATATTTGAGGTTATCGTTGCCTATATGCTTTTACTTACATTATCGGAATTGAATTTTAATAGCCATTTATCACTCCAATCTGATAGTTTGTCTAGATCACGTTGTAAGAGTTCGCAGTTTTCTCTAGTATATGCTTTACCGCCTAATTTGGTGTCATCTGCAAATTTCGATATTTTAGATACAAGTCCGCAGTCCAGATCATTGATATATATCAGAAAAAGAGTAGGACCCAAGACAGAGCCCTGTGGCACCCCACTAGTAACATCTAGCCAATCAGATGCTTCGCCGTTTATTACGATTTGAGAGCCAATCTCCAATCCATGAACATAACTGCTCTCCTAAGCCATGTGCCCTTAGCTTGGTCAAACGTCGCTTATGGGGAACTGTATCGAAGGCTTTCTGAAAGTCAAGGTATATTACATCCGAGGGAATTTTAGCGTCCCAGTTTGAATAAATGACATTGAAAAAATCGAGTAGGTTTGTTAAGCAGGATCTCTTATTTCGAAATCCATGCTGGGAGTTTAATATTGAGTTATTTTCATCGAGAAAAGACAGTTTTATCACGCAATATTTTCTCAAATAGTTTAACAATCACAGACGTTAGACTAATTGGACGATAATTACTTGCGAGGCTCTTACTCCCTTTCTTGAATACCGGTGTAACATTTGCTAGGAGGAGGAGGAGGAGGAGGAGAAGGAGGAGGAAGAGGAAGAGGAAGAAGAAGAAGAAGAAGAAGAAGAAGAAGAAGAAGAAGAAGAAGAAGAAGAAGAGCCGAGGAGGAGGAGGAGGAGGACGACGACGACGACGACGACTCACAAATGAATGAAGAAAAAGGTTGTCCCAGAAAGTCATCTCCCCTTCATCAAGTTATCAAGTCTTGTCAAAGTTAGGAGCGTCGTGGAGAAAGTTTCGAGGATTCCCGCAAGAGAGGAAATTATGGGCTCGATAGATCACACGTAGAGGACAAATTAGTGAGAGGAGTTAATTGGCAGCAGGGATGGAGAGAGAGAGAGAGAGAAGGGGAGAGAGAGAGAGAGAGAGAGAGAGAGAGAGAGGGGAGAGAGAGAGAGAGAGAGAGAGAGAGAGAGGAGGAAAAAGAAGAGAGAGAGAGAGAGAGAGAAAAAACAGACACAGACAGACAGACAGAAGCGACAGACAGACAGACAGGGAAAGACAGACGAAGAGAGAAAAGGAGAGAGGGGAGAGAGAGAAGACAGACAGACAGACAGACAGACAGACAGACCCGACAGACAGACAGACAGAGAGAAAAAAGAGAGAGAGAGAGAGAGAGAGAGAGAGAGAGGAAAAAAAAAACCCAGACAGACAGACAGACAGGTAAAACAGACAAAAGGCAGACAGACACAGAGAGAGAGAGGAGAGAGAGAGAGAGAGGAGAGGAAAAGAGAGAGAGAGAGAGAGAGAGAGAGAAGAGAGAGAGAAAAAAAAAAACCAAGACAGAAGACGGTAGACAGACAAACAGGCAGACAGACAGACAGAGAGAGAGAGAGAGAGAGAGAGAGAGAGAGAGAGAGGAGAGAAAAGAGAGAGAGAGAGAAAAGAGAGAGAGAGAGAGAGAGAGAGAGAGAAGAATACACTAATTAGATTTTTGCCAAATAAAAAGATTGACTGGAAAAAAGTTATAATGTAGGAAAAGGGGTTTTTTTCCCCCTTTCTCTTTTTTCCTCTCTCTCGCTCTCTACTCTCTTCTCTCTCTCTCTTCTTCTCCTCCTCTCCTCCTCTCTTCCCTCACTCTCTCTCTCTCTCCCACTCTCTCATCCTGCTCTCCTCTCTCTCTCTCTCTCTCCCCCCCCCTTCATATCTGTAATTAGACAAGCATAGCATTGATTTTGTTACGCCCTTTCCCGTCGTTTCGTTATTCACCACCGAACTACCATCAAGACTCCAAATCCAGCCAGGTTTCGGGGCAAGTACCCGAAACCTGAACAAAGCTTTGAGACACGTAACGCCGGGTTTCTGTGTCCCAAGAACATGATAAAAACGAATGAACACGAATGCCCCAAGAACATGATACAAAATGTCCAGCCATAATTATTGGTCGTTCCCGGAAGCAACGTAGTGGTTAAATTTTTAGGCGACATTTTTAAAAGTTCGAAACTTTATAGGGAAAGAAAAAACGGTATATGTTAATTTTTTATTTTTTGGGACTTTTTTTTTTGTCCCTCTCTCTCCCCCTCTCCTCCCCCTCCTCTCTCTCCTCTTCCCCCTCTCTCTCTCCCCTCTCTCTCTCCTCTCCTCTTCTCTCTCCCCCTCTCTCACAAAACACCCCCGCCCACACACACACACACCCACACAACAACCACAAAACCCCACCACAACACACACACACACCACACCACACACAACCACACACCCACACAACACACACACACACACACAGGAGAGAAGGAAGATGGCTACGAAAGAAAAGAAAAGGGAAAATATTACGGCAAAAAATATGTAGTGCACGAAGCAACGAGGGGAAGGGGCGGATTACATACTACCTGTTTGAGGGGAAACAGAGGGGAGGAAGCAACAGGTGTGGCATTGGAGGGGAGGGAGAGAGGGGAGAGGGAGTTTGTTTCAAGGTGAGGGAAGGTGAGGGTGGTGGCTGGCTGAGCGGAAAGACGCGATGAGCCTTAAGGAACCTCATCATGGGTCCGGCAGAGGAAGCAGCGGGAGGGAGGATAAAAAGGGTGGGGCGGGGGACCCCCACGAGGAAGCAGTCGGAAAAACTAAGGAAACTCAAAAAAGTTATATAAAGGTTCCTGAAAAGGGGGGATATATTTTTAATGGTCATATTTTCGGGAAAGTTATATAAATACGTTAAATAAAGATAGAAGATGTATTGTAAGGGTTATATTATGTGTTGGGGCAATAGTGTGCTTATAACAGCCCTGGGTTATTGAGGGAAAGTGGATCAAGACATCTTTAACCAGAAAGAGAGAGAGAGAGAGAGAGGAGAGAGAGAGAGGGGAGGAAAAGAGAGAGAGAGAGGAGAGAGAGAAGAGAGAGAGAGAGAAAAAGAGAGAGAGAGAGAGAAAGAGAAAATTTTCATCCTTCTAGACACTTTTGCAATACAAACTACAAGGTTTTTGACTATACAAACGCCGCCCCTCGCAGCTAGGGGGACTCGAAACCCCTGACCGAAGCACAGGGACGCTGCACTCGCGCTCTAAAACCAAACCCTTTCCCCACTGACGGGCAAGAGAGAGAGAGAGAGAGAGGAGAGAGAAGAAAAGGGGGAAAAGAGAAGAGAAAAAAAAAAAAAAACTAACAGGAACTACCACGTGTAGGTCTCACTGCCTATTGTAGCTTTCTTATTTTCTGATGTTCTTCTGTTCATTGTCGGTGATGTGTTGCAATGAGGTGATTTATTACACTTGTACCTGTTGCTTGGAGGGGAGGCAGGGGAGGAGGGTGCCAGCTTAGTTAACACAGGTACAATACGGTGCCACTACCTACCTATGTGTCCCTCGTGGTGCTCGACTGTCCGCTGCTCGACGTATCACTAACGCGTTGTCGAACATTATGTCGAAAATTATCAAGAAGGAAAAAAAGAACAGTTTTTCGCCGTTTTCGTTTTATTTATGGTCACTTGATGTCGAAAATTATAAAGAAGTGAAGAAAAAAAGTGTCACTGTTTTCTAGTTTTTATAACACACGTTTATTTATGATCCCTTCTTTATGTTTCACGGACAAATTTGGGCGGTTACTGTCCCCCTTGAGCAAGGGGATGGGGGTGTGTGGTGTGTGAGGTCCCAGCATTACCCAAAGATCGGTGATAATGAGCTCCAAGCACGCACCGGGAGGATAAAACTGACGATCGCGAGTCCAACTTGCGTGGACAAGACCATGGGTGAATAACACACACACCCTCACTCCGCGAATGTCAAGCCACTACTACAGCGCTGTCCCAACATTCGCGCTCCACCAACCAGCGTCCCTCCTGCCCTCTGTCTCCCCTCATCGTCGTTTCCCCTTCATCTTTACCCCACTTTCCCTCTTTCCTTACCTCTCATACTATCCTACCTTCTCCCCTCTTTCCTTCTTTCTCATACTATCCTCCCTTCTCCCCTCATACTACCCTCCCTTATCTCCCCTTCCCCTTATTCCTTCCCTCTCATACTAGCCTCCCTTCTCCCCTCTTTCCTTAACTCTCATACTATCCTCCCCTTTATCCCCTCTTCCCTCGTTCCTTCCCCTCATACTAGCCTCCCTTCTCCCCTCACCTGTGCTCTACCCTCTCCCCCCTTTATCCTTTATCCCTTTATCTCTTTCCTTCTCTCTCATACTACCCCCCCTTAGCCCCTCTTCCCCTCGTTCCTTCCCCTCATACTAGCCTCCCTTCTCCCCTCACCTGTGCTCATCGCCTTCCCACTTTTATACCCCTGTAATATTTTTGTTATTGCCGGGTCCCTCACCTCACTTTCCCCTCACATAAACTTTCACCCTCACCTCCCCTCTTCACTATCTCACATCTAGGGTTTTTTAGATTTTTTTTTTTTTTTTTCCTCTCTCTCTCTCTCTCTCTCCCCTCCTCTTCCTCTCTCCTCGTCTCCTCCCTCTCATCCTCCCTCTCTCTCTCTCTCTTCTCTTTTCTCCCCTCTCCTCTCCCCCTCTCTCTCTCTCTCTCCCTCCTCTCTCTCTCTCCTCTCTTCTCTCTCTCTCTCCTCTCTCTCTCTCCTCTCTCCTTCCTCCCTTCCCCCTCTCTCTCTCTCTCATCTCCTCTCTCTCTCTCTCTCTCTCTCTCCTCGCTCTCGCCCTCCCCTCTCCCCCTCTCCCCCTCTCTCTCTCTCTCTCCCCTCTCTCTCTTCTCCCCTCTCTCTCTCTCCCTCTGCTCTCCCTGTCCTCCCTTCCCCTCCCTCTCCTCTCGTTTTGACTCTCTTCGTCTCTTCCCCCTCCCGCTTCCTTCCGCCGGTTGCCTTTCACCCCCTCGTTTCCCCTCTAACCCCCCCCCCCACCCTCGCCGTGGCCCCAAGCCCTGTGCCCGTCGTCACTTCCCCTCACCTGCGCCCTCCCCTTGCCCTCTCTACCCTCACTCAAGGGGAACCCACAACACAACACCCTCGAGAAAAGTCAGAAAACAGACCACGACGTTTTTTGGTGGGGTGACTCGAAGTTTGTTAATTTTGAAAACATATCTGGATTTCTAGTCAAAGTTTGTTCATTTGGAAAACATATCTGGATTTGTATAGTCATAGACCACTGTATACCTGGACTGCGCACGGAATATCGGCCTGTTGCACATGGGCCTGAACTTGCCCTGAAGTCGGAGGGCCGCTCGGATTCATATATATATATATACGGATCATATAGACTGGTTTATCAGTATATATGATATACTGTAATCTTTGTAAATGTTTGTTCTATAATATTATCAAATAAAAAACAGTAAAACACTGTAAAGAAATGCCATTACGAGACTGAAGAAATATGCATTCACTTCAACTCTTCGCCATTTAAAACTTTGCGAGTCAACTTTTATCATGAAGGATATCAATAGAAGCGCAATATTATTAGCTTTCCATTGCTATATTTCGTTATCTGATAAATTAATTAGAACCATGCATAAATTAGCGTTAACTAAATAAATAAAATCATCAATCGGGTAATTTTCCCGATTGATGAGGTTATTTATTTAGTCAACGCTAATTTTATACTGGTGCTAATTCATTTATCAGAAACGAAATATAATAAATAATAACATCATCAATCGGGAAAATTACCCGATTGATGATTTTATTTATTTATTTAACGTAATTTAATGATGGTTCTAATTTAAATTTATCAGATAACGAAATATAGCAATGGAAAGCTAATAAAATTGCGCTTCTATTGATACCTTCATGATAAAAGTTGACTCGAAAAGTTTTAAAAGGCGAAGAGTTAAGTGAATATTAAGTTCCTGCCTATTTCTTCAGTCTCGTAATGGCATTTTTTAGCGTGTTTTACTGTTTTTTATTTGATAATATTATAAGAACAACATTACAAAGATTACAGTATATCATATAAATGAAAAAACCAGTCTATTGATAGTCCATAGACCCCCTATATCTCTTTGTCGGGCGGGGGCCGCAGGCCCCTATGCGCCCCCCAATTTAAAACATTGTCGCGTGAACAGTCCAGTACACAGTGTCTATGGTACAGTTATGGTTGCATGTTTAACGGGAAAAACCCTTTTTGGATTAATACTTTTTAATAACTAATTTTCATTTTTAATTGGGAAAGGTCATTATTTTTTTGATACTTTTTGTTTGAGGAATGGATATGACCCCACTTTTTCCCCTNTCAAAAGGGGATGGGTATGAGGTCAGTCCTAAAATGGAGAAGGGAGTGGCCTGAGGTTAGGGTGTCGAGCACCGTGTGGGGGGCTTGGGCCCCCGAGGATAGAGAAAATTCCGGTGGTGGGCTGTGGGGCCCCGAGGATAAAGAAGCCGGTGGTGGGCGTGGGCAACGAGGTGGGAAAGCCGTGTGTGGGCTGGGGGCACCCCGAGATAGAAAAAGCGTGTGGTGGGCTTGTTACCCCGAGGATAAGAGAAGCCGTGTGGTGGCTGTGGCAACGAGGATAAAAAAAACCCGTGTGGTGGGCTGTGGACACCCCCAGGGAAAGGGAGAAGCCGTTTGGTGGGCTAGGGCACCCGAGGAAGATACCAGTGTGGTCGGCTGTGGGCAGCCCGAGGTAGAGAGAAGCCCGTGGGGCGGGTTTGGGGCCCCCGAGGAAAATCCCAGTGGGGTGGGCTTGGCACCCCAGGATAGAGAAAGCCGTGGGGTGGGTTTTGGGTCACCCCGGGGGGTAGGGGAAGCCTTTTTGGGGGGCGGGGGCCACGAGGATAGAGAACATAAAAACAAAAGAAAAAAAGGAAGTTACAAAGGCCGGGGCCTACACGAGGAGTTCCTGTTACTTAACACTACCTCCCCACCTTTCATCCCACCCAAAAAATTTAAATTACCTCCTTTAA
Source organism: Chionoecetes opilio (assembly GCA_016584305.1). NCBI lineage: Eukaryota > Metazoa > Arthropoda > Malacostraca > Decapoda > Majidae > Chionoecetes > Chionoecetes opilio. Next base: position 45,219 of record JACEEZ010023443.1, on the reverse strand, counting down.
GCTCTCTAATACTCTGCACTCACTACCTGTATACGCTGACCCTTTCCCAAATCATTTACCACCCTTTTTTATAAACCAGTTTTCCCCTTTTTCTTTTTTAAATCTGCGTTTTTCTAGCTTAATCCGTTATTCTTGCCTTTCCCTGGACAGCCAAAAGAAGTTTTCCTCCCTCCCCTTTTTCTTATATCTCTTAGGCTTTACCCATTTCAAAGCTTCTTT
>JACEEZ010023443.1:37500-40000 GCA_016584305.1 Chionoecetes opilio | reverse complement strand
CCGTGTGGTGAGCTGTGGGCACCCCAAATATTGAAAGAAGCCGTGTGGTGGGCTGCGTGCACCCCGATGATGGAGAGAAGCCGTGTGGTGGGCTGTTGGCAGCCCGAGGATAGAGAGAGACTCCCTAATTAATACCATAAACACAAAACTTGAGTCTGTATCATCTTGGTTAACAACCAATAAATTATCAATAAACATAAAGAAAACTAAATACCTTATATTTGCTGGGGATAACGATTTTGGTGATTCAAATATTGATATTTGTGGTGGAAAAATAGAAAGAGCTAACTCAATTAAATATCTAGGTATCGATATTGATGACAAACTTTCCTGGAGAGACCATATCAATACTATAAGCAGTAAACTATCAAAATTATCAGGAATACTACATAAAATAAAGCATCAATTAACCCGTGACACCTTATTGCTTGTCTACTACACCTTGTTTTACCCATATTGACACTATTGTAATGGTGTCTGGGGGAGGGCTACAAAAACAGCTATCAAGACACTAGTTCTTCTGCAAAAACGAATTGTACGCACAATAAGTTATGTAGGTCATTATGAACATACATCTATTTTATTTAGAAACTTAAAAATTCTTAAAATCCAAGCTATAGTATACAAGTTAGAATGTTTTAAGCTAATACATAATCCGTTTTACGGACAAAACTTCATTCCATTAAATACAGCATTAGAAATACACACTATTAATACCAGAAACAGACACAACCTTAGACCAATATTTCCCCACACAGAATTACAAAAAAGGTTTGTCACTTATTATGGATGTATTCTCTTCAATGCCCTACCTGACAACTTAAAGATCATACAAAACAAAGACGCATTCAAAATAAAAACAAAACACTACTTATTAAGTCGGTACTAGGTAGACTTCCTTGGTCATTTAATACTACAAATATATGTTTATATCGATGTTGAAGTTTCGTTCAAGAGTGTATATGCGAGAACACCTCTAAGTGCGATATATGTATATAGATGTTTATATATAATCATGTACATATTTCATATGTATTATGTGAAGGTATGAGGGTATGAGTTAGTGTTTCTGCGTGAATATGTATGTATGAGTGTCCATTGCTCTAAATTGCCTGTATGATATTTTCGACTATTTGCGTAATTTATTTATATCCTGTATATGTAATTAATACATAATAACCATGTTTTGAACTTTTTACAAAGATGTCACCAATGCTTAGGCTAATGACAAAAAATATATAAACTATTTATACTTAAAGTGGCCTGTAAAAATGGTACCATTAACGGGCCCAGTCAGGTTAAAAGACTTCTATGTACATATAAACGCATTTTTTTTTTCTGATGGATATAAACTTATCTGAATTTGAATTTGAATTTGAATTTGAGAGACGCTGCAGGCTATTCACCGGCGTAACACCTCATTATCCCCTCTCTGCACCTCCCAGTGTCCGACAAGGTGACCACATAGCCTAATAGCCATTATCATCACCGTGTGTGTATCAACAGACAACAGACCAACACTAGACATGATAGTAGTGAAGGTTTTGTACGAAAGCCATTATAATGTATATTTGATCCCCGGGGGGCGAGACACACGGGAGTCCAGGTGTTCCGTGTTTTCTAAATGACGTTCTTGGTCGATGCGCAGGTCCCTAGACCACCCGGTAGTTTTTCTAGGAAGTATTTAGAGGTGTAATGTTCTTTGTTTTTTTTCTTATAACCAATGTATCTAAATTCATATGTTTCGTTTGGTAAGGCAATGATGAAAACTATATAAATATCAACCTGTAGTTAAATTCGGAAGGCATAATATTTATAAATAAAAATGTAAGACGTTTTTTGGTTGTAACACAGTGATCCCCTAACTGTGTGTTAGAAGTTTTCTATTGCAGGCCCCCATCCAATACTCAAATACGAGCCCACTCAAGGAGTAAATAACTCGCCTCTCATTTAGGTTAATTTTACCAGAGGCCCCCGTACGCCTCTTAAACAATGTAAGGGTAGAGGCAGCTGATCATATTTAATTGTAAGACTCTATTTCAATATATTCCTGGTAATTAGAGAGAACTGAAACTCGAGAAATGCCAGTGGTCGCTGGCAGTTTTAACTCAAAGGTTGGTCTACTGTGTTTTCCCTCCGCGACTAATATTTTTCATAAATCAATTTCGCAATAAATATTGATGCACCGCATCTGAATACTAAAAAAGAACGTTCTTCTGTTGTTCTAGTAAGTGTATGCATGACATGCATTACGATTGAACGTTCTAAGATAGCAATTTAATGCAAATTACTCGCCTCGAGTAACAGAGCTTAATATATTTTTTACATGTATATTGTGGCATGTAAAATTTGGGCGATGTTCACACTGTTTTCTAAGACAGTACTGCTGCGTCTGGCAAACGCTTGTCAAAATACAATAAGCAATGCCTTGGAAAAACGAAGAATAAAGAATGCCGAAATCGGCTTGTTGCTGCGACAATGTAGGTTATAATTGTGGAGG
>JACEEZ010023443.1:0-27500 GCA_016584305.1 Chionoecetes opilio | reverse complement strand
GATCTTCTACGCCAAACTCGACTCTGAATTAGACCAGTGTCCTCCTCGGGACACACCCATTGTCTTGGGCGACTTCAATGCTACTACTGGCACCGTGAGAGATGGCTACGAGTTATGTGTTGGTCCCCATGGCTCCGGTACCAGAAACACCAACAGTTCTCTGCTTCTGAACTTTGCAAGGTCCAGAAGGTTGAGAATTGCAGGTTCTTGGTATCAGAGACCAGAGCTGCACCGCTGGACATGGTATAGTAATGCCGGAGGGGTAGCTAAGGAGATCGACCACGTCATCGTTAGTACTCGTTCGAGGATCCTCCAGAACTGCAGGGTTTACCGGAGTGCTGAGTTCTTTGGAACAGATCACAGACTTGTTGCTGCTACACTTAAGCTTCATGTCAAGTCCAGAAGAATCTCAAGAGGTAACCATAATGCATGTCATCTTGAGAAACTGAAGGACTTGACATGTGCTCATGAGTATGCGGTGGCAGTCTCAAATCGGTTTGATGTGCTCGGTGCTCTCGGGGACCCTGTAGAACTGTGGGATACCTTCAAACGTGAAACTCTACAGTCTGCCAAAGAGTGTATTGGGGAGCGCCCGAGGTCAAGGCGTGGTTTTGTCTCGACGAAGACGCGGGAGAAAATCGATGAGAGTCGCGCTGCCAGGCTGGCTGGGAACCAGGAACAGCACAGGGCTCTGTCACGCCGGACTAGAACCCTCCTGAGGAGAGACAAGGAGAGGTATGTCAGGAGTCTCGCTGAGGATGTCGAGGGTCATTTGAACGCTAATGACCTCCGACCCGCCTACCGAGCCCTGAAGAAGCTCCGTTCCAAGTCTCCATCTCGGGCGAATGCTATTCGAACAGCAGATGGGCGCCTCGTGTCGGACATGGATGGGCAGATGGCTCGTTGGGCTGAGTACTTTGGGCAGTTGTTCACGGTGGACCCTCCAACTGAGCAGCTTCACACCACTGGGTTACAGGCAGTGGATGCCGATCCTCCCATTGACGAAACCGCACCCTCTCTTGACGAAGTCAGAGAGGCTGTAGCAAAGTTGAGGGGTGGAAAGGCAGCTGGTCTTTGTAATATCAGTGCGGAGCTCATCAAAGCTGGGGGTGAGGCCATGATCCGCGGGTTGCATGCTGTCCTGACTGCCGTGTGGCAATCAGGTACCATTCCTCCTGACTGGAAAAGGGGGCTGGTCGTCCCTATCTGGAAAGGGAAAGGGGACCGTCAGGACTGCAACAATTACCGCGGTATTACACTGCTCAGCGTACCAGGCAAGGTGCTTGCCCATCTATTGCTGACACGGATTCGCAGTCATCTGGTGAAGCATCAGAGACCTCAGCAGTCTGGGTTCACGCCTGGTAAGTTAACAACGGACCGTATCCTAGCGCTTCGTGTCCTGGTGGAACGCCGACGTGAGTTTCGACAGGGGATGCTTGCAGCCTATGTTGATCTCAAGAAGGCGTTTGACTCAGTGCATCGTGAGTCACTCTGGGATCTTCTGCGACTTCGAGGAATTCCTGCAAGGACTATTGGTTTGATAACTGGTCTGTATTCTGGGACTGAGAGTGCTGTGAAGTGTGGGGCAGGTGTATCCAGCTTCTTTCCTGTGAATACAGGAGTGAGGCAAGGGTGTGTCCTTGCCCCATCACTTTTCAACGCTTGTATGGACTGGGTATTGGACAAGGTTGTAGATCAAAGTGATTGTGGAGCATCCGTCGGCAACACCAAGATCACTGATCTTGTTTTTGCCGATGATGCAGTAATCTTTGCTGAGTCGCTGGAGGTCCTGGTGATGGCTCTCGAGGCGCTGCACGAGAAGGCAAAGCCTTTGGGACTTCAGGTCCCCTGGCTTAAGACCAAGGTCCAGGTGTTTGGAGACCTACTAGATGAAGCAGTACAGTCTGTTCATGCGTGTGGCGAGGACATTGAGATCTTGGAAAGTTTTACATACCTTGGTAGCGCAGTCCATAATGACGGCGGGTCACGTCAAGAAGTCTTACGGTGGATTGGCATAGCCCATGGTGTTATGGACTCGCTCAGCGGGAGTATTTGGCGTTGTCGGTACCTGTGCAGGAGGACAAAGATCCGGATCTTCAAGTCGCTTGTGATCCCTGTCTTACTCTATGGTTGTGAGACATGGACACTAAATAGTGCCTTGAAGAGACGAATCAATGCCTTTGGTAATAAGTGTCTTCGCAGAATCATGGGTATCGCTGGGATGATTACGTGTCAAATCAGCGATTGCACCGTGAGACTGAATCGTGGCCTATTACCTGCATAGTCCGTCAGCGCCAACTTCGGCTATATGGGCATGTGGCACGCTACCCTGAAACCGATCCTTCTCATCGGGTTGTATCTGTAAAAGACAATCTGGCGTGGAGGAGGCCAAGGGGGCGCCCACAAGGCTCGTGGCTGGGGCAAGTTGATGTTTCTTGTCGAGAGCTGCTTGGTATGTGAAAGGAGCCTGCATGGGAACTCGCGCATGGTGACCCCCGGGAGAGGCGTCGTAGGGTGGGCGAGGCGACGCGCCCCCCGGCGTATGCCCCTAATGGTTGATTGATTCCACAAATCTCTCCAATACCTTCCCACAGCTTAACCACCTAACACTGCTGTACAAGGGTATATCTTTGTATGCACTGTCCACTTCTTCAAGGAAAGCTTGAAACTGCCTGTGTGTAAGAGAAGAGTGTGCAACAAGAAAATTCACTACTTTTGTAACAGTAACAGAATTCGAGATCTTGGCACATAGATTTTCTTGATGAATTATGCAGTAAAATTTTAGGATGGGGTGTCCAATTTTATCCTCAAGCATCTTGGTAAAACCCTTGTTTTTTCCTACCATAGCAGGGGCACCATCTGTCGTAACTGCAAAAATCTTTCTTATGTCAACACATCTGTCCACAAAATGGTCAGTGAACGTCTTCAGTATGTCCTCTCCCTTGGTAGTGCCATGCATAGGTTTTAGACAGCAGAGCTCCTCGTGTATCTCTGTGTCACTATACCTGGCAAAAACAGCCAAGCGGGGAATGTCATTTATGTCAACACTTTCATCCAAGGCCACACTGAACACAGATGTAGTTGTTAAAGCAACAGTTTGCTGCTCGCTTACATTAGCAGCCATTTCAGAAATGCGCCTCTCCACTGTCCTAGCCGAGACAGGCATATCTTTTATCCTTGTGATGATTGTGTTTTTGTTTGATATGCCATCAAATAACACCTCAGAGCACTCCAGGAAAGCCGCTTTTATATAATCTCCATCAGTAAGAGGCTTTCCATGCTTAGCAATACACAGAGCTAGTTTGTAACTGGCTTCAGTTGCATTATTTTTGCTAGCACTCAGGTTCTTAAGCACACTACTAATACTTTGTTTCTCATACCGGGATACTGCTTTCTTAATCGCTTCAGCCTTGTCTGCACTGTCCTTGAAAGTCTTCTCGTGTTTTGTTTCAAAGTGTCTTTTAACACTGGATGTGCGGGACACGACATTCTCACAGCAGAGAGCACACACAGCTCGGTCATTCTGCTGAATAAATCCAAAATCATTTGTCCATGATGACTGAAATGATCGGACATCAAGCTTGACTTTTTTTCGCACTAGCCATAGCGACAGTAACGCGAAACACATTCCCTCACCGCGGCTAAGTGGTCACTGAGACAGTAGCGGCGAGTAACCTTGAGGCGTCGCCAGCGACATCTATCTCGCCCTACTCGCATACTCCTCATCGCGGGTATGAAAGATTAAAATAAAATGATTAAATGTTTCAATTTATTGTCGTTTTAATTCAATGTATCATAGGTAAGAGTTAGGTACAATCAAACGAAAATTGAAACCATGATAAAAGAAAGGATATACAGTACACCGAGTACACATTACACTACAGTGATTACATGCACACACACACGCACGCACACACACACTCTCTCTCTCTCTCTCTCTCTCTCTCTCTCTCTCTCTCTCTCTCTCTCTCTCTCTCTCTCTCTCTCTCTCTCTCTCTCTCTCTCTCTCTCATTATTTGGTTTTTAACTTTTTTCTTTGCTCCATCAAATGACGTGGCGTGCCATAGTCAGACACTCTGCGTGCCAAGTCTGGCACGCGTGCCTAAGGTTACCGACCCCTGGTGTATTGTATAGGCCTCCAAACTTATTTATGGAGGATTCAGCTCCTATATGGCAAGAACTAAACAAGGCAACAAGGAGTAGGGAAATAAGGTCCAGAAAGAGTGATCCAAAATGGATGACCACCAATTTAAAACACAGCATTGGAGTAAAAATGAAAATTTATTTAAGGTTCAAGGCAGGATTGGTAAACAAAGAACAGTATAACGTGATGGCAAGGACAGTGAAGAAATTAACTCGAGTTGCTAAGAACAATTATGACATTAAAGTAGCAGGACAGGCGAAATGGGACCCAAAGGGGTTCTATCAGGTATATAAAACAAAGACAAGGGAATTAGTTGGGCCGTTAAGGTCAGGACAGGGTGAGGTCTTAAATACGGATGAGGATATGTGTAAGAGTCTAAATGATTATTTCTTAAGTGTTTTTACGGAGGAGGATACACAGACGATACCTGATAGTGAACAGATGTTCAAAGGAAGAGATGAGGAGAAACTCAAAGATATTGTGATAACTAGGGAAATGGTGGAAGAGGGTATAGATAAAATGAAAATTTTTAAATCGCCAGGACCAGATGAAGTTTATCCCAGGGTATTAAAGGAATGCAAGGAGGTTGTTAGTGAGTCGTTAGTGCACATTTTTAGGAAATCGGTTGAGATAGGCGATGTGCCATTATTGTGGAGGAAAGGAAATGTTGTTCCCATATTTAAGAAGGGAGACAGAGGACTAAAGTCAAATTATAGACCCGTAAGTCTAACATCAGTGGTGGGTAAATTATTGGAATCTATTATTGTAAAAAACATTAGAGAGCACTTAGATAAATATAGTTTGATCAATGATTCACAATATGGATTCACCAAGGGTCGGTCATGTCTCACCAATTTATTGAGTTTTTATAGGAAAGTTTATGAGACGGCAGATAATGATAAGGATTATGATATAATATATCTGGACTTTAGTAAGGCATTTGACAAAGTACCACACGAGCGACTCTTAAATAAGGTTAGGGCTCACGGTATAGATGGGAAGGTTCTTCATTGGATCAGAGCTTGGCTAAGTAATAGGCAACAAAGGGTTACAATTAATTGCTCTAAATCTGAATGGGGACTGGTGACAAGTGGAGTTCCACAAGGGTCTGTTTGGGGTCCATTACTATTTTTTATTTACATCAACGACTTGGATAGTGGGATTAGCAGTGATATCAGCAAGTTTGCTGATGATACTAAGTTAGGTAGGATTAGTGGATCACAGTCTGATGTAAACATATTGCAGGGAGACTTAGATAAACTTAACGAGTGGGCAGTCAGATGGCAGATGGAATGTAATATTGATAATGCAACGTTATGAATTTTGGTAGAAAAAACCCTGGTAATAGATACACCATAAGCAATGTATCGCTGAAAAGATCAGAAGGTGAAAAAGATCTTGGAGTGAGGGTGAGCCCAGACCTCCGACCTAGGAAACAATGTATTGAGGTCAGAAATAGAGCTAATAGAGTATTAGGATTCATTACCAGAAGTGTTAAAAATAGAAGTGCGGAAGTTATTCTAAAGCTTTATCTGACTCTGGTCAGGCCTCACCTAGACTATGCGGTTCAGTTTTGGTCTCCATATTACAGGATGGATGATGGATGATCTGCCTTGTTAGAAACAGTGCAGAGAAGGATGACCAAAATGATATAAGGGATGCGTAACTTTAGTTATGAGAGGAGATTGAAGTTATTAACATTACACTCACTCGAGAGACGTAGAGTAAGGGGTGATCTGATAGAAGTGTTTAAGTGGATAAAGGGATTTAATAAAGGAGAGGTAGGAAAAGTTCTTACGGCTATTAACCAGGGTAGAACAAAAAGTAACGGATTCAAGCTGGAAAAGCGTAGATTTAGAAAGGAAATAGGGAAAAACTGGTTCACAAATAGGGTGGTGAATGAATGGAATGGTCTCAGTAGACAGGTAGTTAGTGCGGAGTCATTAGGGAGCTTTAAAGAGGAGCTGGATAGGTTCATGGATGGGGATGAAAGGTGGATATAGGTAATGTTAGGTGACAGGAACTACCACGTGTAGGCCTCGCGGCCTCTTATAGCTTCCTTATTTTCTTATGTTCTTATGTTCTTATGTAAGGCTTGCAGATATAAGCGATTATGCGTCGTAGGAGACTTTAATTAATCTTACGAATATAGACTGGGATTTGATTATAGGAGACAATGACGGAGAGGAATTGTAAAATATAATTCAGGATAACTTCCTAAGGCAAGCAATCAGGGAGCCTACTAGGAGATAATATTCTAGATTTATTACTGACAAACAGGGAAGATTTAGTTACAGAGGTGAAGGTAGGAATTACGTTGGGGAGCAGCGACCATTAAGAAATCAGGTTTTGCTTAAAATGGGAAGTAAGAAATATAAGTGTTAATAAGCAAAGAGTACCTGACTTCAGAAAGGCCAATTATGCAGGATTAAGAAGACACCTGGAGGGGATTAACTCGGGTGTAGGATGGAGGGGAAGGAGAGGTCCGAGGTCAGCGTGGTGACAGCTGGTAGTGAGGTCGGAGCGAAGGAGGATTATACCGAGGCCACCGTGAGAGAAGGCCTGATGAATCGCCCGTGACGTCACACCATCTAGTTATCACAGCTCCGCTCCCCGTACAAGTTTACCTACCTAATATAATGTTTATCAGTATAAAAGATATACAGTTATCTTCGGAAATGTTTGTTCTATAATATTATCAAATAAAAAACCGTAAAACACACAAAAGAAATGCCATTATGAGACTTTCAAGAAATATGCATTAACTTAAACTTTTCGCCATTTAATATTTTGCGGGAAAACCTTTTACATGGAGAAAATCAATAGCAGCGGAATTTAATTAGCTTTCCATTGATATATTTTGTTTTGTGATAAATGAATTAGCAGCATGCATTAATTAGCGTTAACTATATATAAAAAATCATGAAATCGGGTAATTTCCTACCTAATATATGTTTATCAGTATAAAATAAATACTGTTATCTTCGGAAATGTTTGTTCTATAATATTATAAAAAAAAAAAACTTGAAACACACTGAATAAATGCCATTATGAGACTTTCAAGAAATATGCATGAACTTAAACTCTTCGCCATTTAATATTTTGCGAAAAAACTTTTTACATGGAGAAAATCAATAGAAGCGGAATTTAATTAGCTTTCCATTGATTTTTCTTCTTCTTCTGATCAATGAATTAGAACCATGCATAAAGTAGCGTTAACTAAATAAATAAAATCATGAAATCGGGTAATTTTTCCCGATTGATGAGGTTATTTATTTCAATCAATCAATCATTGGGGGCATACGCCGGGGGGCGCGTCACCTCGCCCACCCTACGACGCCACTCCCGGGGGTCACCACGCGCGAGTTCCCATGTAGGCTCCTTTCCCATACCAAGCAGCTCTCGACAAGAAACATCAACTTGCCCCAGCCACGAGCCTTGTGGGCGCCCCCTTGGCCTCCTCCACGCCGGATTGTCTCTTACAGATACAACCCGATGGGAAGGATCGGTTTCAGGGTAGCGTGCCACATGCCCATATAGCCGAAGTTGGCGCTGACGGACTATGCAGGTAATAGGCCTCGATTCAGTCTCACGGTGCAATCGCTGATTTGACACGTAATCATCCCAGCGATACCCCATGATTCTGCGAAGACACTTATTACCAAAGGGATTGATTCGTCTCTTCAAGTCACTATTTAGTGTCCATGTCTCACAACCATAGAGTAAGACAGGGATCACAAGCGACTTGAAGATCCGGATCTTTGTCCTCCTGCACAGGTACCGACAACGCCAAATACTCCCGCTGAGCGAGTCCATAACACCGTGGGCTATGCCAATCCGCCGTAAGGCTTCTTGACGTGACCCGCCGTCATTATGGACTGCGCTGCGCTACCAAGGTATGTAAAACTTTCCAAGATCTCAATGTCCTCGCCACACGCATGAACAGACTGTACTGTTCATCTAGTAAGTTTTCCAAACACCGGGACCTTGGTCTTGAGCCAGGGGGACCTCAGTCCCAAAGGCTTTGCCTCCTCGGGGCGCGCCTCGAGAGCCATCACCAGGACCTCCAGCGACTCAGCAAAGATTACTGCATCATCGGCAAAAACAAGATCAGTGATCTTGGTTTTTGCCGACGGATGCTCCACAATCACTTTGATCTACAACCTGCCAAAAACCCAGTCCATACAAGCGTTGAAAAGTGATGGGGCAAGGATGCACCCTTGCTCACTCCTGTATTCACGGGAAAAAAAGCTGGATACACCTGCCCCACATTTCCCACAGCACTCTCAGTCCCGATCCCAGACCAGTTATCAAACCAATAGTCCTTGGAGGAATCCCTCGAAGTCGCAGAAGATCCCAGAGTGACTCACGATGCACTGAGTCAAACGCCTTCTTGAGATCAACATAGGCTGCAAGGATCCCCTGTCGAAACTCACGTCGGCGTTCCACCAGGACACGAAGCGCTTTATTTATTTGGTTAACGCTAATTTATGTATGGTTCTAATACATTTATCAGAAGAAAAAAAATATCTAATGAAAAGGAAAGCTAATGAAATTCCGCTTCTATTTATATTTTCCATGTAAAAAGTTTTTCGCAAAATATTAAATGGCGAAGAGTTTAAGAGTTTAAGTTCATGCATATTTCTTGAAAGTCTCATAATGGCATTTTTTGTGTGTGTTTTTCGGTTTTTTATTTAATTTCCTAATAGTCACTAATAATTCCTAATTAGTCACCCGGACTCTCGATAGCAAGGAAATTTGTCTGCTGTCATCTAAACTCCATTTACCTATGCCTTTTTACGCTGAAACTGTTGTAACTGTAAATGTGCGCGCTCCCTGGCGAGCCTCCTCCGTCTATCCGGCGCAGACTCTGCAGGTAACGTCTTGGCGTGTCTTGAATATAAATGGTACAGGCGACTGTAACTTTTTCGGTACAACAGTTTCTCCAGAAAAATTCCATATCCAGTGAGGACTCTCGATAGCAAGGAAATTTGTCTGCTGTCATCTAAACTCCATTTACCTTTGCCTTTATACGCTCAAACAGTAGGGATTGAATGGGGCTATCAGATTGCGAAGACCGCTTGTCAATCGGAAGCGGGATTCAAAAGATATAAGCTCCTGAAAAGCGTGATGGTCGGTCGGGTCGGGTCGGCCGTTAATCCCGAAAAATTCCGTATCAGTGAGGACTCACGAGCGCTTCGCACTCGCTCGTAATTATTTGTAAGGAGTTTAATTGCAGGACAGAATAAGAATATTCCTTATAGGGCGATTTAAAATTATTAGCGATTACAAATTTAGAGAACCAAATTTTTCAAGCAATCCTCTTATCGATTGAGAAAACTAGTAATATAATAATTATATTACAATAAATTAAATTTACAAAAAATCGCCTACACAATACTAGAGTAGCTCATGGTGGTGTTATATGCAAATATATGTCCAGAACTAAACTCTTCAAGAATTCACTAATTGAAGGTCCAGGAACAATATTTGGTTGGTAACACATTTCCCACTGACGGCGAAATAGCTGAAATGGCCACGCCCCTTTTTGGGGGGGCCACGCCCTTTTTGAGCGAAGTTCTACCATCCGCCGTGACTGTATCTACAGAACCGTTGGACCTAGGAGGTTGCCCGACCGCTCAAAATGTGCGCAATTGCCACATTATGGGGGGTCAGTAATACATTTTCATATCCAAAAGTCAATGTTTTTAAAGATATATGCCAAAAACCGATTTCAGCATGTTACGCACTACAATTATTCGTAATTGTTCTGTTCCTATTGTTCGTAATAATTACATGTGTTTGACATTCTCGATTTCAAAACTAGCAGCTACATAGATAACTATGATAGATAACTACGATGTAGTTATCGTCAACAAGAATAATATGGTCAAGGAAAGAAGAAAGAAGGTCTGTCATTATAACCAAGTGTTCCTTCTGTGTGTTGAAGTTTCTCTTAAAGTTTATCTTACTTACATCCACTACATAACTACGAACCCACTCAAAGAGTTAACCACTTGCCTCTTAAGTTCACATTGCCAGGGACCCCTTTACGTCTCTTAAAACAATCTAAGGGTGGTGGCAGAATATCATATTAAACTGTGAGACTCCATTTTAATCTGTTCCAGGTAAGTAACATCAATCCCTAGGCCCCGAATCCTTGACTAGGGATACTCAAACACATTTAACCGTAATAATTATAGTTATCCTGACTCAAGTACAATAATATTGGAGTAATCATTCATGCATCCGACTTGGGGGCATGACAAAGTACACTAGTGAGCCCATCCACGTACTGCCAGGGTGGTGGGCGGAGCTTAGGGCGTCGGGCGTGCGTTGTGATTGTCTCTGGCCTACCCTGCGTGGTGCATTAGTACTACTACACACTTGAGAGGAGGAGCGGACCAAGGCAGGTGAAGTGTTCGCCAGGTGTCAGGGCGGCCGCCACCACCAGGCACTGGTTTGTGTGTTATCATTACATGTAACTGATTCCTTCATTCTTTGTAGATTATATTTTATGTCCTGGCTGTGGCCGTGTAGTGCGTTACGTAATACATATGTAATATTAACACATATAGTGTACCTAAGTGTACACCGGCGTGCGTCACTTGTACTTTCAGCTGCCTGTTATATGTTATCTCGGAAGATAAGTTGATAAAAATAACCACACAAATGATAACAACTGACGGTTTTCCTGGATCCCAACAGCTATTGATCGATGTTCATGCTCGATACGGTGAATGTTACTGCCTTGCATGGCGTGTGTGTGAAGAACCTTGACGATGTGATAAAGCGTTATGCAGAGTATGGAATGTAAACTATTGCCACATTGTAACCAATCCCTAACTACCTACCTACCTAACCCTTTGCCCAGGCAATAGTAATAGATTAAACTCTATTCCTGTTGTAAACACGGAGGTGCTTTATTAAAGTCATGAAATGTCACTGGAGGCCCCGGCAACGGCAGCTTTGTTTTACGCCTCAGAGTCTTGCTTACCAAACGTCTCCCTTCCTCCACCACTACTTGGGCCGCGGAAAACACTAGGCGACAGCATGATGGGCAAGTAGAGACGAGGCCACAACAACATAGCGCAGACAGAGAGGCGGCGAGAATAAATACAAGGGGATTCGTCCCTTAGCGAGTGCAGCACATTTTCACATTTTTATGTGAGAAGGGAAAGGGATATTTTATATTGGGCAGTGAAGACGAGGAAAACTATATAAATCAACGGATCTAAATTGTTAGATCGACTCAGAGTATCACCAAAGATCCTCTCCAACAGTGGTTCTTTTTAAACCTGGGGTTCCTGTAACACCCGCATAAACGAACCTTACACTATTTTCAGATTTTCAGACAGACACTTCCCGATTAAAAAAAAAATAGTTCCCACCAGGAACAGGATGTATGCACGTGTACCTTACGGCTTACGCGGCAGTCCCGTGCACGTGTACCTTACGGCCTACGCGGCAGTCCCGTGCACGTGTACCTTACGGCCTACGCGGCAGTCCCGTGCACGTGTACCTTACGGCTTACGCGGCAGTCCCGTGCACGTGTACCTTACGGCCTACGCGGCAGTCCCGTGCACGTGTACCTTACGGCCTACGCGGCAGTCCGTGCACGTGTCCCTTTACGGCTACGCGGCATTCCCGTGACTTTGGACCTTCCCCGGCCAGGGCGCTTTTCCCGGGGTTGACGTGTACCTAGGGCTTAACCCGGGGCAGCCCCGTGTGACGGGGGTGTAAACCTTTTGGTTACCGCGGAGTCCCGGCAGTTGTACCTTTCGTTTCCCCCCCGCCCCAGTTCCCCCGTGCCGTTGGGTTTTTCCTAATTAACGGCCTCGGGGCGGGGTCACCCTTTTGCACCGGTGTATTAGGGCTTAGGGAAAGTCCCGGAAAAACGTGTACCCTACGGCTACGGGAAAGTCCGGTCAGGGGGGTGTAACCGTAGGGTTTTTTACCCTTTGGCATTCCCTCCCGTTTCCTTACCTCTCCCTTTTTACCCTCTTTCCTCCAAATTTTCCCCCGTTTTTCCAAAGAACTTTTCCTATACTTCCTTCCCCCCGTCTCTTCGTCTCCTTTCTTTACCTCCCCCCTATATTATATGTTTTTTTTTTTTTTTTTAAATTTTATCTTTGTTCTAAAAAAAAGAAATTTTTAATAAGTTTTGGGTGGTTAATGGATATAATTAAAAAATAAATTTAAAAAAAATTTTCATTTTTATTTTTTTTATTTTTTCTTTTTCTAATATTATGTTAAATATTAGATATTATTTTTAATTATTTCAATATAATAATTATTATTAATTTTAAAGGGTTTTTTTAAAAAAATTATTTTATTTAAAATAATATTATTAATATAAGTTTTAAAAGAAAAATGATTAAAAAAAACTAAGAATTTTAAAATTAAATTTTAAAAATCTTATTTTAAATTTTAAAAAATATTTTTTAATTTTATGTATATTATTTTTTATTTTTTTTTTAATTTATTTTTTCTATTTTTATTTTTTCTTAAAAAATTATCTAATTTTTAAATTGATAATTATTTATATATAATATTGTATTATTCATTTTTTTATATTTTTCTTTTCTTTTATTTTCTTCAATCTTTTTTTTTTTATTTTATATATAATATGATTTATATATATATATATATATATATATATATATACTATATTATATTTTATTATATATATATATATATTATATATATATATTATATTAAATATTATTATATATATATAATATATATATATATATATATATAATATATATATATATATATATATATATATATATATTTATTATATATATATATATATATATATATATATATATTTATATATATTTTATATATATATTTTTATTAAAATTATATATATATATTATATATATTATATATATATATATATATATATATAAAATATATATATATATATATTTTATATATATTATATATATATATATATATATATAAAATATATATTTAAAAAAAAAGTTTAAATCATTGTGATAACATTAGTATAATTATTGTATTGTGTCCAGACTTTACAACAACAGAATTAAAGCATTGAAGTATGTGTTTTAGAAGAGAGGAGGATTTATGTACGCGTTACATGTCTGATATTATTTAGCATTATTTTCTTTTAATTATGCATTTGTCTTATGAAATTTTAGGAAATTTTTATGTTGTGTTGTTTGCATATACTATATATTATGCATGTTAATAAATGTATTAATGTATGTATATATTTTTCTTATACTCTACCTTTCTGGGGTAATGCTTAATCTGCATGATTTTGTAAAACTTTATATATAATCATCAAAAATTATGATCACACTTAAAATGTGAGAACGTACCACAGCTTTTTAAATGGATACAGGGGTACAATATAGGCGATGTAGTAAAAGTTCTTAAGGTTAGTAATTAAGCAGGGTACGTAGAACGAGAAGTAACGGATTCAAGCTGGAAAAACGTAGATTCAAAAAGGAAATTGAGAGAAACTAGTTCACAAATAGGGTGATGAATGATTGGAATGGACTAAGTCGTCAGGTGGTCAATGCGGAGTCTATTGGGGTCCTTACTAAAAGGAGTCTGGATAAATTCATGGATAGGGAAGGGAGGTGTATATAGGTAGAGTTAAGTAACAGGAACTACCTCGTATAGGTCTCACGGGCTCTTGTAGCTTCCTTATTTTCTTATGTTATTTGTCACAAACGAATATTAAAAAATACGATTACCTAAAACGTGAAACACACAGCATTTGTTACAGGGGAGAAAGTTTAATCCACCCTGCGAACCTGAACTGAGCGCATCACTGCTGTGACGTCACCCCCCCACTGAACAGGCCTTCTCTCTCGTAGGCCTCGACTGAACGCGAATGAGCCAGAGCTAAAAAAAAAATAGACGGTAAAGTTGCCGACTTCGGGTTTTTTCGACGTTCAAAGGTTCAAGAAATCAATGATTACCATGAGTTTTTGGACGATTGTAGAACCTGCATGTATGATATGATGTTATTCGTGCCCTATAAGCATTACTATCAACACCAAAATCTCCGTCAAAATCGCAACAAGCGATTAGTAATTTGACAGATAAAGCGGCATCAGCGCTGTTGACAACACCTTCCCTCCCCCCTTGTGATGATTATAATAAAAAAGTGAATTATGCTACTAAATTCATGTCTAATGTAATATATTGTGTAAAACAAAGTATGAATTATTTGTATATGTCCGAAAATTTTATGTGGCGATAATTTTATACATTAAAATAAACATGGCAATTTTAATTTACATGTAGAGTAGCTAGCTATGTAGCATATATTTCAGCATTTTTATAACAAGTATGGAAATATATGAAATGGGGATTTTTGGGGATTTCCCCCCCGAAAATTTAGGGATTTTGAGACCAGACTGTCTGGCAACACTGCTCACACCATCTCACCACCACCACCACAGCTGTCACTATAACACACCCTCCTCCTCTTCCCTCTTCCCCCACCACACCCCCCTCCCTCTCCCTCCCCTCATTATTATCTACTGTTTCATAAACTTTCCTATAACAGCTCAATAAATTAGTGAGACATGACCTATCCTTGGTGAGCCCATGTTGTAAATCATTTAACAAACTATGCTTTTCTAGATGCTCTCTAATGTTTGTTGCAATAACAGATTCCCATAATTTACCTACCACTGACGTCAGGCTAACGGGTCGACCATTTGTCAGTAATCCTCTATCCCCCTTCTTAAATATGGGAACTACATTCATTGAAGAAGGACCTCCTTGACCCCGCTGTGTGAGCCTTACAGCGCGTACAGCAGGAGGCTGGTATGCGGGGCGCCCCCTCCGTGGTGGCGGCGGCCATCTTACCTGTGTCCTCAGGTGGCTTCTTGGTGGCTTGACTTGACGGAACCGTCGCTTTCACACTGTAACCTTTAACTTGCAGGGCTCGGTTGGTTCGGTTCGCAGACTCAGCCTTTAGTGTTCGGTCTTGAGTGTTCAGCCTTCAGCCTGGACTCGTCTTGATGCGCTGCGACGCCAAAGCTGCTCTGTGCTCTACGGTCACCCGCAACGACTCTTATAGTGGGCTTACCAGTGACAGTGACAGATACCAGTGACTGCTTATCAGGGGCTTTGTGACCCGCCTCCCGGGGTGAGGCTTCCTCCAACACTAAGCACTAAGGATGAATGATAAAATGCAAAGGTGGGCATTCCGCAATTTTAGTCCGCAATTCCGGAATTCCGCAACTTGCGGAATGGTAATTCGGTTGCGGAATTGCGCAATTACGGATGCCTGAAAAAAATGCAGAATTGCGGGTTGCGGACCACCAAAATTTTGAAACGCAATCGCAATAATTGTGACGGTCACCTTCCTCCTCCTCAAACCTTCCTTCCTTCCTTCCTCAAAGTGGCAAGTGCCCGCGTGAACATAAGTTCCCACCAAATATTGTGGAAACGACACTGCCAACTGCCAACTTGCTAAGTGTAGTACAGTCACTCAGTCAGTGCGTGCTGGAACTTGGGATTGAGAGCGTGTACGCTGGCCGTGTGTGTGATTAGTTGCCAACCTCCACATGCTGAACCAGAAGAAATGGGGGGAGGAGGAGGAGGAGGAAGAGGAAATTATAGATTACTTAGATAGTGATTACTGGGCCAGTAGACTGTGAAGTGAAAGTAAAGAAAAAAAACTAAAAGAGACAAAACTTAATTGTGAAGGACAAGTAACAAGTATAGACAGAAACAGAATAGGAATACAAAAAGTATTAAACACTAATAAAGAGTTTTAGAGACATTTTTTTATTTAATTGTAGGTGTTTAAGAGTCTAAAGATGTTTAAGAGTCTAGAGACATTTTTTGTTTTAATTGTAGGTGTTTTGTTTTAATTGTAGGTGTTAAAATTAGTTTGCGGAATTGCGGAATTGCGATTGCGAAAAGGCCTATCTGAAACAAATTGCGGAATTGCGATTGCGGACTGGTGCAGGTCGGCATTGCGGAATTGCGATTGCTGAATTGGAAAACAAATTGCGATGCCCACCTCTGATAAAATGTAGATACGTATGGAGACGGGGTCATACGAGTGTAGCTCAGGCACTGTACAAATACAACTAGATGAATACACACACACACACATACACATACACACACACACACACACATATACATGCACACACACACACACACACACTGGGTACTCCGTAGTGTAGGGGAAGCACGCTCGGTTCACAACCGAGAAGTCCCGGGTTCGATCCCCGGGCGGAGCGGAAACAGATGGGCTGTTTCCTTAAAACCCGAGCCCCTGTCCACCCAGCAGTGAATGGGTACCGGGTGTTAGCCGGGGTTTGTGACCTGCTCCCCCGGGGTGGGGGCTTCGCGCAACACTAAGCAACTAAGGATGAATGATAAAAATGTTGATATGGAGACGGGGCCACACGAGCATTGCTCTGGCCCTGTAAAATACAACTAGATGAATATAACTAGATGAATACACACACACACACACACACACATATGCATGCACACACACACACACACACACACACACACACATGCATGTACACACACACACATACACACACACAAATATGCACACACACACCACACACACACACACAGATATGCATGCACACACACACACACATGCATGCACACACACACATACACACATAAATATGCACACACACACACACATATAATTATATACACACACACGCGCGCGATGGTCAGGTCATGGATGGTCATGGTCAGGTTGATAGCGTTCTGGTCTCTCACTCTGTGGGTAGGCGGTTCGAATCCTCGTGCTCCCGGGGAGTTTTCACTTGACAAATTCGGGCGGTTCCTGTCCCCCTTGAGCAAGGGGATGGGGGTGTGTGGTGTGTGAGGTCCCAGCATTACCCAAAGATCGGTAATAATGAGCTCCAAGCTCGCACTGAGAGGGTGAAAACTGGCGATCGCGAGCCATCTCGCGTGGACAAGACCATGGGTGAATGACACACACACACACATACATATGCACACACACACACACCGCCTGCGTGGTCAAGTCGATAAGGGTCAGCGCCAGACAGGCGGGTTATCCTATCGGCGATCCCCGACACTCCTCGTTCCTGGGTATTTTTCGCTGACACATGCGGGCAGTTACTGTCCCCCTTGAGCAAGTGGATGAGATGTGTGTGTGTGTGTGTGCGGGGCTGTCCAACATTACTCAAAGACTATTGTTCCACGAGCTCCACGCTCTTTCCGGCAAAGTAACACCTGGCATGGATACAACCATGGGTAAATAACAAAAAAAAAGAACACACACACACACACACACACATAAAAAAAACCCACACACATACAGACACGCACACACACACACACATAGAAACACACACACATACAGAAACGCACACACACACACACACACACACACGCACCCACACATGCATAGTCACACACACAAACACACACACACAAACACACACACACAGACACACACAAACACACACACACAGACACACACACACAAAGACACACACACCGCAGCGTGGCTTCGTCGTCTAGAGCAGTATTTCCCAACCTGTGGAAATTTCCCTCCGGGGGGAAATTTCTGGATTCTAAGGAGCAAATATATCCTGAGGGAAATCTATATTACTAGCATTTAGTCGACACAAGAAAAAAAATCTCTTAGAATGTAGCTATTTGAGTTTTCTTCAAGTATATATAGATATGGAGGATAGTGTCTATATACTTGTGTTATTAAGCATGTAAATGTTGTGTTTTGGCAACCTTTTTCCTTGTCCACATGAAGGGGGAAATCCAGATGGTTGAACTGGTTGAAGGGGGAAACAACTGAAAAAAGGCTGGGAACCACTGGTCTAGAGCGTGATCAACCATTCGGTATTCACGCATTCAATCAGTACTCGCTCAAAATAATTTTTCCTCGGCAAATGCGGGCGATTACTGTCCCTCTTGAGCAAAATAATGAGGTGTGTTTGGTGTGGGAAGCCCGAGCTTTATTAAAAGATCGGTGCCTTTTGAACTTTTAGCTTTTACCGGGAGATTGACAGCTGGAGATGACGTGTTCAGCGCGTAATCAGATCGTGGTTGAATGTAAAAAACACTTGCACACATTTACACACACACGCACATACGCACACACACACACACACACACACACAACGTCAAGATGATCTAGTGTATAGAGCTTTGGCGCGCCATTATGTGGTTGGCCGGTTCGATCCCCATCTCTCTCTCAGGGATTTTTGACTGGTAAATTCGGACGGGTACTGTCCCCCTTGAGCAAGGGGATAGGGGTTTGTGAGGTCCCAGCATTACCCAAAGATCGGTCACTAAGAACTCCAAGCTCGCTCCGTCAAGGTGAAACTGAAGATCGCGAGTCCGGCTCACATGGGCAAGACCATGGGTGGATCTCTGTCACACACACACACACACACACGGGTATTTCTACTGACAATATATGTGGGCGGGTTCTGTCCCTTTTGAGCAATGAGCAACTTTATATATATATTATATATAATATATATATATTTAAAAGATATATATATATATTATATATATATTTTATATATATTATAGTACATTAAGCGGCTGACTACTGATATTATATAGGTAATTTTCNTGCATATATATATACATATATATATATATATATATTATATATTATATATATATATATTAATATATATATATATATATATATATATATATATATATATATATATATATTATATATATGTACATCAAGCGGCCTGACAACTGTTATCATGGGTACCATAAGCTGCGTCCCAGCGAGCGTTGGGTAAGGCGCTGACGTGGCACTATGATAATCCCGTCGTGTGAGCCTCAAGATTAGCGGTAATCCGTGGCGCGATAGTGTTGTATTGTGTTGGGGGTTCCCGGGGGCTTGGTGATCTGGTAGGTTATGAGTTTTGTAATAACGAATATTTCGAATGACTTAACATGTTTCAATCGTAGGGAGTATATATATATATATATATATATTTTATATATATATATTTTATATATATATTATATATATATATATATATATTATATATATATATATATATAATATATATATATATATATATTATATATATATATATTATACCATTCATTACAAGGTAATTGTAAGAACCTTTTAAAATAGTAGATGTAGTGGTATAGCAGTATGGTACGTAGTAGTAATAGTAGTAGTAGTAGTAGTAGTAATACCGTAGATAACACTATTGTCGCCACCTGTACTATTGTCGCCAGGCGCCATATATTACGAATTATAGCATCACTACTGATGTGTATGTGCCAGTGAAGATGATACACAGTAGTTTATATCATGACTGTATAATCTACCCTGTTTCAGCGTTGTTTTATGCTTTGTATCTGCAAGTATAAACTCTTTCAAATTTCACTACTGAGGTTTTTTTTCGCGCGACGACAGAGAGCAGCTCATCACCTTTCGGAGGGAGGACATACAAACTAGCTGGCGACCTTAGTGTAGCCGTTACCAAGGTCGCCCAACACAGCTGCTATTTTGGTAATATGTTCATTTACAGCCATAATATGACACAGATGAAGACACAAAATGACAGACTCTCCAGATAGCCACTTGTAACTTTCCTGAAATCATGGATGTAGAAATGTAAATATGAACGCCACCACACGTCTGTACATCGAAAAAAAGAGAAATTCATGGCGATTTTAGTTATCTACGGTAGTAGTAGTAGTAGCAATCGTAATAATAATAGTACTTGTAGTAGTAGTAGTAGTAGTTGTAGTAATCGTAATAATAATATTACTAGTAGTAGTAGCAGTAGTAGTAGTAGTAGTTAGTAGTAGTAGTAGTAGTAGTAGTAGCCGTAATAATAATAGTACTTGTAGTAGTAGTAGAAGTAGAAGTACTAGTAGCAGTAGTAGTAGTAGTAGTAGTAGCAGGTAGTAGTAGTAGTAGTAGTAGTAGTAGTACGTAGTTGTGGAAATTATCCATCAACCACCCTCTCATAATTAGTAGAGTGGTGGTTTTGTTTCCCCCCCCCCCTTGTGAGTGAGGTATTTTCCGCTCGTCATAGGGGAGTGCGTATAGGGATGTATATATAATTTAAATGGTAATGGGCAATAATTAAGGTAATTTAAGTAAATGGTAAATACTGGGATGGATAATTGTACATTCCCAGTAATATTAAGCATTTGCACCTTATATAATTAGCACCTTGATTGGAGCGACTGGCTATTGGTCGTCGTCATAAATATTTGTTCCTATCCTGTGTTTACACGTGGCATAGGTATTGGTGCGGCGATCGCAGCCGCCCACCTTGGATAATCAGTACACTCCAGCCATCCCCAGGAGTAACATTAAATATAAGTGCTTGTCTACAAGTACAAGTTCCCTCCAGACCCTCGCCTTAATAACATCTCTTACTAATATACGTGCTTGTATAAAGAAAGATTTGTACATATAAGTGTAAAACCAATAGGACGTGTTAGAATCAACACACTGATAATAGCCGTGCGTCATGGATAACAGGGTGCGAAAACCAACCTGACGCGATAACAAAGTACTCCCTCTCCACCTCCGCTCTTGTCATTCACGGGCGGCCTCGATCCCGGCGACCACATCGGTTCACAAGACCATGCAGTATTAATCAAGCCTACAGCCGTTTTCAACCCACTATCCACCGATATGTATCCTAGTTAGTTGATTAGCTAGGATAATGTGTCGGAAGATAGACATGGGGTTTGATTGATTAGGTAAGAACCCTCATATAAAATATGTTTGTGACATAAATTCCCACATTGGTGCCCCGAGTGAGGAATATTGATGTTCATGTGATTCAAAGTGGTCGTTAATTGTGAGGCGTAATTATGAGCCTACCACAATTGCTGGTTATGGGGCTGGAGGCGGGGTATTTCGCGGCGTCAGGAATGACTCAGCTGTTCAACTACCTGCGAGGTAGTAGATAACATCAGAGGTTACGTAGACTAGTTAGTGGTAATAGTTAAGTGCTGGTTGGTCATAGGCCTGGTTATGCGCCTTGACAGGCCAGCCAACGGCGCTTCCAGCACTTAGGATATATATAATAATTAATTATCAACTAACAATTATATATAGTAACGTAATCTTGCATTTAATATTTTATTTGAGTTAATTAATTAAATCATGGCGAAATTAGCTAAGCATTTATTATCAGCTAAGTTAGCAATGCTCACACGAATTTATGATAAATGTGAGGACGCAATTACAAAATTTACGGGGGGATTTACAACATTTTTTGCCGTGCCCAAAGCTGTAGCACTCATAGCACTGCATAGGGCGGTTGATAAAGGCTTTTATCTTGAGAGACTGGGGACCGATCCTGATGGAATCGGGGAGACTTGATCCGTAGAAGGTGATAATGATCATGTTTTTGCTTCCTCTGACCTTATAGACCTGTTGAACTCTTTCCGGGCACATGTTTAGTATTTCTGCCTCCGAAAACTCAAAGAGGTCGTAGTTGTAGACTACGCCTTTGCTGGTATTGAATTTTGGATGAGGTTTGATGGTATCAAAAATGCTGTCTTCGGTGATGGGCATGTGGAAGAGCATCCGAGCCTGAGTAAGGTCCTTGGCTCGGATTAGAACCCCCTGCCATACCTTTTCAGGTGGCCTTCCGGGATCATTCCAATTTCTTTCTCTAAATACCGCGCCGCAAGGAAAAAGTTGCCACCACTTTCCTTATAATAAGCCACGTACCAAGAAGGGGTAGGGCTGTGGCGGACAGGTGGAGTAGATGTTGTAGGTTCCTCAAAAGTGTTGGGGATGTAGTCATCAGGGCCGTCTCCAACATTTACAGAGCGAATGAGTTCGGCTCTGTAATGTCTCGCTCCAATTTCCATCTTTGTGGCTTCCTCATAAGCAGAGGAAGCATCATCTGCTGCAGCAAAATTTTATGTAGCCACTATTTGTCCGTCCATTGTCATCATAGATAGTCGGATGCGGCCGAACCACACCATAATCCTTGAAAATGTCATGTATTGCTTTGTAAGTCAAGGCCTGGGACACGTTGGACAGAAGCAAGGTGTCCAACGTAGAAGTGCCCCTAGGGCCAGGCTCGTCTCTCAATCCCTGTCTGCGTCCCTTAAAGTGGGGACCGCCAGACCGGGAAGCTGAGGAGGAAGGGGCGGCTGCCCGCTTCGGGCCACGTCGGGCCTGGAAAGGCGCCAGAGTGGCAATGTGAGAGGATCCAATGGGAGATGTCGAGGACAAGCGGACGTCAGGGAGAGAGGCAGGCCGGGGTAAATTTTTAGGTTGATACATAAACAAAACTACTTCACTTCCCCACGCCCCCACCCACCACGGAGCCCAACAAGGGGAAGCTGTCTGTTGGGGAAGGACCTCACCCAATAGCTCCAGGTGTAGCGGGGAAGTATACGCTTCGGTTGCCTAGTGTGTGGTGGCAGCCGCGGGACCGATGCGGTGCCCACCAGGCAACCTCAGCTTGGCCCTAGCTAACGCATGACCAGCCGATTGATCCAGCGGGGCCACACTGGACCTTCCGTCTTACCCCAACCCCCCTACCAAAGGAGCGTGTTGCCCACCGAAGGGAACTACAACCCGCCCCGCGGTGGACTCAACTCCCAGATAGAGGGGTATAGGTATTGATAAATAGACTTGGTATACCGAGTTTAGTCCAAACCTATTCGTAACTTTTCGAGAAATCCTGTACACTAACAAACATACAGGCAGACAGACAGACAGAGATCGGGGTGAAAAACAAACCCCTCCAACTTAGTTACATGCTCGTGGTTGGTAGCCTGAATCCCTTAAGCTACTGTTCAGATAAGGGTTCAAAACTTCATATCTGCTGCCGATGAGACAATGTCTAAAACAACCAAGGGTATTTCAAAGGTTCAATAGATTTACTGAGTTGAGGTTTCATATTATTCGATGTGGAATGCGAAATATATTCGGCCCAGCAATGATCGCCAGGAAATTTCATCTCTACACTTGAAGCATTGAAAATTGCGACATTACATTGCAACTGCGGGGACGTTGACGTCTGCTTACATAAGAGACAGTAAAAGGAATCCATTTTTATTTAGGATATAATCAAAATATATAAAAGAACAAAATATATAAAAGAACAATAGTGAATTAAAAGCAACAATAAAAGAATATTATAAATATTATAACTTGTTGAGAAGGCCCTCTCAATAAAGGTATTGACCTCATGTCCCGGGGAGAAACACCTCTCTCCCAATGCCAGGGAGTGACGGTAGGCAAAGTCCTCCCCCCGACACCGGAACAAGAATTGCTCACGTAGGTCCCCGAGACTAGGACACTCGACCAGCAAGTGCCGCACAGTTAACCCGTGAGCTGCGGCAAGCCTTCCGGAAGGCTCTGATGAGCGACTGCGGCACTTAAAGGGTATTCCGGAAGCGCAATTTTCAATTGCATACAAAAACCGCGCCAACATTCGTAAAAGTCTACAAACTATGTTACATGTACGCCTTGATGTCAGCCCTCTATAACACACACCACCATCTGCCTAACTACGCTGTACGCAGAGATATACCACTCCTTGGAGTTTTTCCCAAGATCTTGGGATTTAGGTCCTGGCGTTGGGATATTTTTTGTCTATTTTCTGACTTTCGGAGGGATTATTCAAGTATTTCTCCAGTAGTTTATCTCAAACTACGGTACAATGGTACCTACGCTTATCTTGAGATAAACTATTGGAGAAATACTTGAATGATTCCCTCAAAATCTTGGAAAAAATCCCAAGGAGTGGCACCCCTGATCCCACCTCAGCAGTCTTTCGCCAGCGGTTTGGTTCCCGCAGTTCCCGGGTTAATGGGACCAAGCAATCATCACATTAAGGAGGGTGGCCTCACTCCATGAGGAACCTATGTGTATATAAAGTGTGCAATCGCAATCGTATTGCAATACGCAATCGTGCCAAGGCAGTCTCCCATCTCCGGGAGAGATCGCAGTAGCTCCAGTCCTCGATACTTTGGAGGATGGTGCGTAGTTTATTTAGTCCTATATTATTCCATCGCTCCTGTCTACTGGTGTGAACTGATCTATGGATTGACGAGCGTAGGTCTGTTGCTGACACTGCAAAATGTGATAGAGCTGGTCTTCTAGCTGCAGCTTTTGCCAAGACATCAGCTTCCTCATTACCGGCAACACCTACATGTGCCGGAACCCAACAAAAGCTCATTGTCCGGTCTCGCCTCTTGATCAGATAAACCCATTCCAGGATGGCATTGACCAGCGGAGGGGGAAAGTTAAAATTACATTGCGATTGCAGAGCTGTGCCAGTGCCAGAATCACTAAAAGATGTAAAAGAGACATCCGGAACAGTAAAAATGACCGTGAGAGCATATAAAATAACACTTATTTCACCCGTAAAAACAGATGAAACATTGGAAGGCTTACGCCTCTGTTAAACGATGGGAAGGATGGAAAACACCGTATCCAACTCCTTCGTCTGATTTGGAATCATCAGTAAAGACAGGGACAGAACTCTGATGTGTGCAATAGTGGTCTAAAAACTGGACACGCTCAGCCTGACGAGGTAAAGAGCCTTTTGAGAGCGGAAGGCTTTTGCAGAAGGGCACTTCTGGGAGAAGCCATGGACCGACTGTCGTCAGGTTTATGCTGGCAGATCCGTAAAGCAGGGAAGGATAGCGTTCATCCATAATAGCTTGTAATCGATAACCAAGGGCTTTGGTAAGCCTCTTCGTTTCAATGTAAATTTGGGATGGAAGATGACCTGAATGCCCCGGTTGCCAGACGGACACCAGCATGGTGTCCGTCTGGACAACCGGTCAGACACCGGTATGTCGTCCGACATAATCCAACATCCGCAGTCGGTGGTTGTGTCAGAGAAATATACTTCACATCCATACTCATACACATCAATACACACATCCATATTCATATATTGTAACTGACATACCAAATCCATTTAACGACCACTTTTTATGCTTAGGGATGACCATGACAAACAGCCAAGATGATGATACCCATATCCAGTACTTAGAAAACCCCGCCCTTCCTTCCCCCATGTAGAAAAGGTTCCAAACAGAGGTACTGAAATGAAAGTCAATTTGAATACTCTTAAAAACTGCTTCCCTGGAAAAATGATTTTCTGGTTAATTTCCCTTTTTGCCCCCAGAAATTCCTTTTCTCACCCTAGGTAAAAACCGTACAAGTCAGAGATTTTAGTTTAATGTCTAGTTAAAAAACACCCTTTCCCCCAAACACTGTATACGCTGGAAAAATTAACCCTTTGGTTTTCGTGAGGATGGGGAGAGACGCCAAAGGGGAATTGAGGGGGTATCATTTTGTATAAATTTTCAGTTTATACAAAAAACGAAATGGGCAGGGTCCCCCGAAACCAAAACTCCCTTGCTTGGCAAAGGGGTATTTGCCCCTCTCCCCTCTGTAGTCACCCGGCCCCTGAGTCGCCCCTGGTATCCATGAGGTGTCAACACTCGTTTTTTTTTAAACACAAATATACCCTCTGACCACTACTTTAAAAATTTTTGTGAGAAGCAAGTAAGTTTCACCCTGAATTTAAATGATAAATAATATCTATAACATATATATTTTGTTTTCCCTTAAATTTTCATTTTAATAGAATTTAAAAATTTAAAAATAATATTAGATATAAAAATTTATATAAAAATTTATAAATATATATATATATACTAATATATATATATAATAAAAAATAATTTAAAATATATTTATTTTTTAAATTTTATATACATTATACAAGATATAAATATATATAATAATAGATAAAATATATAAAATAAAAATTTCAATTATAAAATTTATTATATGAAAAATATATTATATATTAATAAAATTTTACATTAAAATATTATATATAAAAACATTTTACCCCTAAAAATATAAATTATATTTTAGATATTATATATAATTTTATTTTAAATACTATTAATTTATATAATTTAATATATATATATAATTTTATAGAAAATATATATATACAAAAATTAATAAATATTATAATTTCATATATATATAAATATAATATCATATATATAATATATATATTATAGATATATATATATATATATATATATATATATATATATATATATATATCTATATATATCATATATATATATACTTAGATATATATATAATATATATATATACATAATATATATATATAATAATATATATATAATATATATATATATATATATATATATATATATACATTTATATATATATATATAATATATATATATATATATATATCATTATATATAATTATATATAGTATATATAATATATATACTATATATAATATATTATAATATATATATTATATCAATATATATATATATATATATCTATATTATATATATATATATATCATATATATGATTATCATATACTATAATATATATATATATTATATATATATATATATATATATATATATATCATATATATATATATATATATATATATTATAAACATATACATATACTATATATATATATATATATATATATAATATATATATATATATATATATATTATATATATATTATAATATATATATATATCATATATATATTATATAATATATATATATATATATAATATATAATATATATATATATATATATAATATTCATATACATATATATATATATATATAGTGACATACATACATATATAATATATATATATATATATATATATATATATATTATTATATACTATATATATATATATATATATATTATATATATATATTATATATATTATATATATGATACTATATATATATATAATATATACATATCACCCCCTGGTCGAGGGGACCAGAAATATCCCCAGGTCGGACAGTCTTTAAGATGCCGACTCGAGGTGTCTTGATACTTCTTCTAGCCTTCTCTCCTTAAACTTCTGCAACATTCGCGGTCTTAGATCTAACTTTGTCTCTGTTGAACATCATCTCTCCTCCTCTAAACCTCATCTTCTTTTCCTCACCGAAACCCAGTTGTCTGTGAGCACTGACGACAGACCTTTTTCTGTCTCCTCTTACTGTCTCTATTCTCATTTTCAATCCAAAGCTGGCTGTTGCGTATATGTGCGCAATGACATCACTTGCTCTCGTGCCCACGTCCTTGAATCTTCCGAATTTTCTACCATCTGGCTTTGACTTCAATGTCACTCTCTTACTAAATTTATCTGTGCTGTATATCTCTCACCTAACTCCTCTGACTATGTAAAATTCTTCGATTTATTTACATCAAAAGTGGAGCACATCTCATCTCATTTTCCTTTAGCAGAAATTTCCATTCTTGTGGACTTCAATGTTCCCAACCA